>WNGS01167840.1:9938688-9954853 GCA_020271785.1 Procambarus virginalis | reverse complement strand
TTATATTAACAGCTTAGGACCGGGAAAATGCTGTAGTGGGTCAGCCCAGAAAAAAAGGCTTTTCACTTTATTCAACGTTTTCCCTTAACCCAGCTTATTCTTACCCTACTGTCTTTTTCTGAGACACGGTCCATGAACTGGCTGACAGTTAATGTTCCCAATTACTGTTGAACGAAGAGGCGCGAAGGATTAAGGACTGGCACCTAGTCGACTCTCTCTGGCTCAGGGCTCGAACCTGGCCAAACTCTGGGCAGGGAGGGGGAGGGAGCGACTGGGCACCTATCCTTAACTGTTCGCCCCTGTTCTGAGCGTATATCATTGTGATTTTCTGTTAATTTTTAATATTATTTTTCTTCTGTAGTTTAGATTGAAGTCATATATATTAGTATAGAGTGAACACCATCTGGTGCACTGTCACACCTCTGATGACATACTGCATTACGAGGTGCACCCCATGTAACAGTTGAACACATACACCCACTGCGGGAGTTTCCAATAAATGTAATTTGAACAAAACAGAATTACTGACGTGAAAGTAGGATTAGCACCTATTACTTGCTCTTCCCTCTCACCTCATTACGTTACTCACACCTCCTCACGCCTCTCACTCCCCTCACTCACAGCTTCACTCACCCACTCCTCCGCCTTCTACCCTTCCACTCGCCTTCCACTACCCAGCTCTCCTCCCACCCCTCCGCCTCCACACTAGCCACCTACACTTTCACCCAGCTCTCCCTCCCACTACCCAGCACTCACCCAGCCCAATCACCCATCTCCACACTCACCCAGCCCTCTCCACACTCACCCAGCCCTCTCACATCTCACACTCACCCAGCCCTCTCCACACTCACCCAGCCCTCTCCACACTCACCCAGCCCTCTCCACACTCACCCAGCCCTCTCCACACTCACCCAGCCCTCTCCACACTCACCCAGCCCTCTCCACACACACACCCAGCCCTCTCCTCACTAACTGTGCCCGTGCCTACCACAGCGTCAGGTCGGGGAGAGCCAGCCCCGGCAGCCGTGCCTTGCGGACTGTGGTAAGAGTCGCAGCCTTGACTCTTCACCCTTCATCATCAAGCGCCGCCTCCACCACCTCCATCACCACCACCACCCCCCCACCCCCTGGCCGCCTCCACCACCACCACTACCACCACAACCACCACCACCACAACGTCTACCACAGCGCCACAACCACCACCACCACCGTCGACCTTCACCAGAGCCTCAACCACACAGAGAAGCAACAGAGGACGTTCGGCAGAACATTAAAGGTGCTTTGATACGGAGATTTATCCATCTTGGCTGAAATATGTAATGGTAGCGTCACCTTACTGAAACTTTTTATATTATTTCCCGATTTTCACCTATACATGATTTCTCTAATTTGCACCAATTATATAATTTAAGTTTCTGATGCCAGTTACATTATGGCGCTTCACATTTCATTTGCTCAAGTGTCTTTTGTTTTTAATGTGCCTCCCTCATTGATTTTAAAATTCTTTATGAATATTTGAAGCATCTATAGCCATCAATAATTGGGATCATTGATGGATTAATTGAATATTAAGAATATTAAATATACTCTATTAAGAATAAATAGATTAATTACAGCACCTAATTACATACACTATTACTGGAGAAAGCAAAGATTAAGAGAAAAGAGAAGGAGAGAAAGAGAGAGAGATAACAGAGAACA
Source organism: Procambarus virginalis (assembly GCA_020271785.1). Lineage (NCBI taxonomy): Eukaryota > Metazoa > Arthropoda > Malacostraca > Decapoda > Cambaridae > Procambarus > Procambarus virginalis. Next base: position 9,953,152 of record WNGS01167840.1, on the reverse strand, counting down.
ACACGCAAACCTTTCTTAACTGACCTTCTTGGGTGAGTCAATAAGAGAACCCGACCGTCTGAAGGCGAGGAAAGCGTCGATGTTGCGCAGCTGGTGCAGGTGTTGCAGCTGGTTGATAGCGTGGTCCATGTGTGCAGGTGGCCCACGCTCTTGCTGCGGGCGCGGGAGTAGAGCGGGCGGGGGGCGCTCCGGGCTGGCGACGGGGTGAAGGACCGCCCGTCCGACTCTCCGCTCTCCTCGTCGATATACCGGATGATGTCACTCCTCAAACCGCCACCGCTTTGCCCCTGCTGATTGGTCCAGAGCTTTACAGGATGCTGATTAGCCCAGTCGTTTACAGGATGCTGATTGATCTAGAGGTTTACAGGATGCTGATTGGTCCAGACATTTAAGGGATGCTGATTGACCCTGAGGTTCATGGATGCTGACTAGCCTTGGGCGGTGGAGAATTATAGGGATCTGACTGGCTTAAGAGATTTATGGGCCAATCAACATTCTAGAGGCTTATGGTATGCTGTTTGGCACAGAGGTGTATGGGATAATATTCCCTCTACAGCCAACCTGCTCTCGCACAAGACAGCACATATATGACTTATTGATCAGTCCCTATTTCACTTATAAATAAGTAAATATGTGACATACTCCAAGCCATACTCTTTTTTTTACGCACTAAATGTTTTTCTCTCGGTTTTATTAAACAATAGAGTTTTATACAAATTTGACAATTCCTGAGTTGCTTGTACAATTTATTTAAATATTTTGGTTTTGTTTTATTTTTGTTTATAAAACTGCAATATCAATATAGGTATAGGTTCAGTACTAATTGTAATATCTTAATATACTAAGAAGGTTAGGTTAGGTTGTGGTTTTCTATTCAAGGTAAACTCAAATATTCACAATAAATTAGTATGTCAATATGCACTTATTCATAAGCAAGATATTGACTATAAGCAAGTGTGAGAACGGGTTGCTACAGCACCTTGGCAAGAAAATGAAGAACAACGCCACCACCATCACTCTATTACCACTTGAGAGCCTGATGGCCTCACTCTAAGCCAAACCAAGATCAAGAAAACTTACAGATATTTTGCCCTATCTAATGTTATGAAACATTACGCTAGAATTTTGGGATTATGTATCAAGTTTTGCGAAGTATCTTTAGTGCACTGCACTAAAGATCTCTATCTTTGCAGTATTTTTAGTTTGCGGTGCACTGAGGGTTAGACTCATAATGCTACGGGAAGATACTCCCCTCTCTACCTTCTTCACTACCTTGAGTTTGTTCAATGTGTTGAGACTTTACCCCGATTCACCATCACGAGTTTGTTCACATGTTTAAGGTTCGTACATCAGGGAATTACATTCCTATTTCCAGAGTACATATAATAATTGTGATAAAACCATTGTTAGCTTGACATTGTATTTTCTGACACGTATACAAATAACAATATATCTTTAACCCCTAAAATGCGCAGCTCTTAAACAAAGACTATATCGAGTGCGTCTGACTGAAAATGGCAAGTCAAATAAGTGGGTAAAATTGGACAGAGCAAGTGGCGCTGCGTAGCGGGTAAGGACTCACCAGTGTGTGTTGTGGACTGCGGTAGGTGCTGTTCCCACTGCTGCTGCTGCTGCTGCTGCTCCCGTTGTTGCTGCTACTGTTGCTGGTGCTGTTGTTGTTGAAGGTGACATTGTTATTGTTATTGTTGAGAGTATTATTGTTGCTAATTAGGTTATTGATGTTGTTGGTGGTGACGGAATTGGTGGTGTTGGAGGCCGACGAGGTGGAGACATTGTTGTAGTGATGGAGGGCATTGTCAGAGGTAACGAGGCGGAGCTCCTCCGTACGTGAGGCTCTGCTGGTGATGGTGGTGGAGGTCTTGAGGCCCGCCCGCCCCACCTCACCACCCTGGATCTCCAGCACCGTCGCCGTCGTGGAGGAGTTACGGGTGACGATGGGTGTTGGCGCGACAATATTCTTGGGGGACTGGATGGTGCCGGCATCGCAGCAGAAGGCGCTGACGGAGTGCTTAGGACTGGAGGGCGCCGAGCCACGCATGATGGAGAAGACGTGCGCCTCCTGGGCGTGGAGGGGGGCGTGGGAGGGAGTCATCTGAGCTGGGTGATGGAGGGAGGTGTGATTCTCCCCGCGGAGCTCCGCCCGGAGGCCTTCCCTCAGCTGCAACATCTCGGGAGTGGCCAGGTCGACGTAAGGATGTTCCTCCAACTCCTGCAGGAGGGCGGCACCATCTGGATCTAGGACCATCCCCTCCAACCCACCATCCATCTCCAGTCTGGTCTCCACTGCACTGATCTCCGTGTGAGGTGGTCTGTGAGGAGCAGGGGAGGAGACGTCCCAGGGCGTGGTGTGCAGACCCTGACGGGAGTAGGAGGATGGCGTCCGGCGGGGCGTCATTGGTGCGATGGCTGGCACGTCTGAGGTCAGGTCAGGTGGTCGGCGGGAGGCAAGACGCTCACCTGAGGAAGCAGTGAGGTTATGGAAGATATGAATGCACTACACGTCGACAACATGAGTAAATACAACCTCCGTGGCATAGTCTCCATGGCATAGCCTCCCTGGCATAGCCTCCGTGGCATAGTCTCCATGGCATAGCCTCCGTGGCAGAGCCTCCCTGGCATAGTCTCCATGGCATAGCCTCCGTGGCATAGTCTCCCTGGCATAGTCTCCGTGGCATAGCCTCCATGGCATAGTCTCCCTGGCATAGCCTCCCTGGCATAGCCCCCTGGCATAGCCCCCTTGGCATAGCCTCCCTGACGTAGCCTCCGTGGCAGAGCCTCCCTGGCATAGCCCCCCTGGCATAGCCTCCGTGGCATAGCCTCCATGGCATAGTCTCCTGGCATAGCCTCCCTGACGTAGCCTCCGTGGCATAGCCCCCTTGGCATAGCCTCCCTGACGTAGCCTCCATGGCATAGCCTCCCTGGCATAGCCCCCTGGCATAGCCCCCTTGGCATAGCCTCCCTGACGTAGCCTCCGTGGCAGAGCCTCCCTGGCATAGCCCCCCTGGCATAGCCTCCGTGGCATAGCCTCCATGGCATAGTCTCCCTGGCATAGCCTCCCTGACGTAGCCTCCGTGGCAGAGCCTCCCTGGCATAGCCCCCCTGGCATAGCCTCCGTGGCATAGCCTCCATGGCATAGTCTCCATGGCATAGCCTCCGTGGCATAGCCTCCATGGCATAGTCTCCCTGGCATAGCCTCCCTGACGTAGCCTCCGTGGCAGAGCCTCCCTGGCATAGCCCCCCTGGCATAGCCTCCGTGGCATAGCCTCCCTGACGTAGCCTCCATGGCATAGCCTCCGTGGCATAGCCTCCCTGGCATAGCCCCCCTGGCATAGTCTCCATGGCATAGCCTCCGTGGCATAGTCTCCCTGGCATAGTCTCCGTGGCATAGCCTCCATGGCATAGTCTCCCTGGCATAGCCTCCCTGACGTAGCCTCCGTGGCATAGCCTCCCTGGCATAGCCTCCATGGCATAGCCTCCATGGCATAGCCTTCCTGGCGTAGCCTCCATGGCATAGCCTCCGTGGCATAGCCTCCCTGGCATAGCCCCCCTGGCATAGCCTCCGTGGCATAGCCTCCCTGGCATAGCCCCCTTGGCATAGCCTCCATGGCATAGCCTTCCTGGCATAGCCTCCATGGCATAGCCTCCATGGCATAGCCTTCCTGGCGTAGCCTCCATGGCATAGCCTCCCTGGCATAGCCTCCGTGGCATAGCCTCCCTGGCATAGCCCCCTTGGCATAGCCTCCCTGACGTAGCCTCCGTGACATAGCCTGTCACAAAATACTTAATACAGCAGAGTAACAGAACGAAGCAATGGTGTCCCAGCCAATCCCCACGACCCAGCAACAAGATATACAGGAATACAAGACATAAATATCTCCTGCCTCTCAAAACCCAGGCTTGTGTTGACCCCCCCCCCCATCATCCTCCACAAGGATTCAGTTCCTCAGTAATAATGACTAGAATTCAAGTAATGTACACATATAAAGATGGCATGACGAATAAGCAAAGGGAATTACATGTGTTGGAACAAAAGATACATCTGCACATCGTTGTAATTAGAAAAATGAAACCATAGATCATATGATCATACGCAATGCAGTCTTTCAATGCGGCCACCAAGTGAAGACGAAAAGGTGAGAAGAGGTCGTGACACTGCAATTAAAAATGCTTCATTGATCTGAGGAAACATACAGAGAAGACATGGGTAATTAACAGGACTACATCATAGAGGACGAAGGGCACACAGGCCACATAACACTTTATACCATCCATAAAAGAAGGCCAAAAACAGAAAAGAGAGGGTTTGATAAACAGCACAAACAACAGAGTAACGAAGGCAAACAGTGAGCAACTAGCCTATAGAGACGCACGAAATGAGTACACAAGGATCAGTGGAGAAGCATAAAAAATGTTTCGAAATAACATAGCGGTTAAAGCCAAAGAACAAATTAGTTTACTACACAGATATATAATAATAATAATTTTACTTATGCATTACATACACGGGATCAAATTACAATGGTTACTTAATAGGAACATTATTTGTATATTTTATAAAGCTACTAATTACTTATTAAACTCGCACAATGTGACATGGCGTATTGTGAAAAACTCCACAGGAGATATGAATAAGTGGTTAAGGTCAGGCCTGAATGATGGTCCAGTACAAGAGGTTACATAACGGTTAATACTATTATGAGGAAGGGAAATATTAAGGGAAAGTGCCAAAACATTGCGACTATATAGTACTGTATTATGAATGATACAGTGCCAATAGAGGAAGAAGAGACGCCTAGGTGAAATAGAGGAAATAAACCATTAAGGCCTGACTAATTTATCGTTGATAATGACAGAGGCTGTAGAGATATTATGTAACCCTCTGACTCTAGTGTATAATGTAGTGTTTTGCCCGAAACACTATGCGTTAGTGGCTCTGCAAGAATGTAAAAACATTAATGCTATGTACTCTCATAAACACAATGTACCTTCTAGTATATATATACATATAAATAAATAAATGTGTTCAATAGCCATTAGGGAACACCCAGTAGCCAAGGAGAATATAAGCATGGAGACCACACAGTAGAACCGACTTGAGGTCATGTGTTACTGACCTTTTTGTACGCAGAAAATAATCGGGACAATGAACAACCTGGAGAGGACTAATGTTGTATATGAGAGACAGCATAAGTTTTAGAAATATTAAGGCATGCCTTAAAAATCAGAGTCCTGTGACAAAGTCGCCAAGATGAGGCAGGAGGGAAAAGAATGAATGAATTCGTCTACCTAGATCGCCAAAAAAAGGCCGTCGATATTATCTCCCACAAAACGAAAATACAGAAATCAATTTAAAAAAGCAGATTGAGAAAACCCCAAAAAGAAATTGGAGTGGATTAGAAAATATCAGAGGAATTGATAAGAGACAGAATGTTTAGCAGTTCCCTAACATAAGGACAGGCACGGAGGCTATAGGCAGGCAGACGAGCCACATGGACGTGAGGAAACTCCTCACGGGTAGGGGCAGTACTCCTTTATGGGTAGGGGCAGTAAGCAAGAGGGACGACATAGAAGAGGAAGCAGTAAGAAGCCAAATTTATCTGTAATTTTAAAAGAAAGGAAAAAGAGGAGTAAAAAATCACAGTATGAACTCATAGGGGGAAAAGGCAGGGGCCCAGCTGAAGTTCTGTCATGCGAACTCTATTAAATAAGTTTACTAGGTCAGTACCCACTCCCCTGGCCCCTACCCAGCTCCTCCTCGTCCTCAGAGAACACGTTGGGGTTGAAGTTAGGGTCAGGTCTGGGGGGGATGTCCTCCCTGAGCTCCGTGATGACAAGCGTCATCTGACGTGGCTGAAGGTGCAGAAGGGACGTCTTGTAGGTCACCTGACCCAGGTTGGCGGGTAAGGACGATGCCACCCCATGCAGCTTGAACTTGGTGCCCCAGATGTTCGACGTCACCTCCACCAGCCGGTGGTGCTGTGGTGGGGGAGAGAGAGGTTACTGGTGGGGGAGAGAGAGGTTACTGGTGGCGGGAGAGCAGTAAGTGATTACGGTTAGTGGTAAGGGATTGGGGTTTAATGCTAGGGAGAGGGGTTAATGGTGGGTAGGAACGTTAGTGGTGGGGAAGAAGGGTATGAGGTTCTGTGGAGGGGGAAGAAGGGTCAATTGTATTATGATGAAGGCGATAGGGAGTAAATGGGATCTAAATTATCATAATCATTGGGATCTAAAGCCACAAAGACAATATATAAATACTGGAAATGAAGCCAACTAACACTCAGGATTCATATTCACACACACACATTAGTTATCGAAGCTCTTATACAATCCTTCTCCCTATTCTTGCCCATTATCACACTGAGCTTCAATGATACAGTAAAAAACAAATTGAGGATAGTATAAAATTTACAGAAATTCTGAAGAGATTATATTCAGAAGACATACAAAGTTTACCCAGGGCATTAAGACGGTAAAACACTTAAGTTTACATTCCCTGCACAGGTGGTGAGCAGGAGAGGACATGCTTGAAGTTTACACGTGGATCACAGGGGCATGAAGGGGGATATTGGTATGTATTGGCATGAATAAGGATGCATATAGATGTAGATTCTACCCATATCATCCCAGTTAGAACACGAAACAATGGGTACACGCTGAATGCGTTAGGATTTAGAAAAAGAATGGGAAAACACGGACGGAATTAACAGGAGCTGGAGGACGAAGAGACCGATAGAGGAGGCAAGAACAGAAATAGAGAGTAGGAACGACAGATGAAGAAACAAACAAACGAAGAAGGTAGGGAGAGGTAGATAGATGAAGGGAGTGATGGAGATTCTGAGGCAGGTAGGGAGGTTGTGAGGCAGGGAGGGAGGTTGTGAAGGAGGGATGGAGGTTATGAGGCAGGGGGGGGGGAGGTTGTCAGGCAGGAAGGTGGGGAGGGAAGTTGTGAGGCACAGAGGCAGAGAGCGAGGTTGTCACCCCCTACCGTAAGTCTTCCCACCAAGCCCTACCAAAACCTAAACTAATCCAGCCCATATCCTCGTGTCAACATGCCCCAATCCCATCTCTCCCATCCTCCAGCAGCTCCACCTAACCCTTCCCTCCCCCCCCCCCCTAAACCCCCACCCCCTCCCTCCCCTCTAGCCCTAACAACTATCCCTCCCCCTCACCAACCCCACTCAACCCCACTCAACCTTCAACTCGAGACACTAACCTCAGGCAAGGTGTCCAGATACACCAGCTCGTCCGTCTCGCTCTCCAGTCTCTCTCGTATTCTGCAAGACAGGTTCAGTGTTAGTGTTGTCTGGTGTCCACTCATGACGGCACTGACACAGTGTACATTGCCAACGCTGTCGATGGAATGAAACCCTTACACCCCCCCCCCCCCGCCAACAAAAAAAAGGCCATACTAAATCACTATTAATTTAGTATGTACTTTTGACTATAATATATCCGCCTGTAGTTGGCAGATAATAATATATTCTCCTGTAGATGGCATTATATAATAGATCAGTCTGTAAATGGCAGACTATAATATATCCATCTGTATATGGCAGACTATAAATAATATATTCACGTTTTCAATACATCGGACTCAATTGGTTAGGTGGTCAGGCTTAAAGTTTAGAGTTTTGTTACTGAGGTATTTGTTTATCAAGAGGTTTATCTTCTTTATCGAACCACCACCATCATCCACCTGCATATGGTACACTATAATATAAATATTTCATTTATGTATCTCTATTACAGGAATAAACAAATATAACACAACTTTCAAAAATACCGATGCATAGACTGTCTGTAATTATTGTTTGAGGTTAGTTGTGCTAGGGTTTGTTTTTGCTGTAGATAGGGATATTTCCTTGCTTTATTGTAATGTACATATTAATTTTTTGTATTTTAAATAAAAGAGAAAACAAATTTTTGCAAAAATACCCAAAGTACAAATTAGTTCAAAACAACGGCCACAAGAAGTGTGTAGACCTCCTGAAGGACAGATCAGCTTGAATATATAAGTGTGAGGCAGAGAGCGCTGAGCCAGTATGAGGATATGACACAGGCATGAGGACAGGGAGCTCGGGTATAAGGACAGAGGGAAGGAGCGGTGCCCAACCACTTCTGATCCTGCAAGAAGCGAGTACGGGGGATTAGCGTGATTTACAAGCACAGTGCCCCATGAAGCATCAATGACTGTTGGTAGGACAGCAGTATAGATTCCCATTAATGGGGACCGGCAGTCAATGAAGGTTATCGAGGCCCCAATTCAATACTCCTCGAACTGCAGGCGATGAGTCACAATAACGTGGCTGAAGTATGTTGACCAAACCACACACTAGAAGGTGAAGGGACGACGACGTTTCGGTCCGTCCTGGACCATTCTCAAGTCGATTGAGTCCCTTCACCGTCTAGTGTGTGGTTTGGTCAAAATCCTATAACTGCCCCCCCCCAGTCCCCCCGCCCCCACGATGCAACCCACAACAGTTGCCTAACTCCCAGGTGCCTATTTACTGCTAAGTGAACAGAGGCATCAGGTGTAAGAAAGAGTGCGCAAGTATCTCCGTGTTCTGCAGCGGGAATCAATCTTGGGTCTGATGGGCTGCGAGTATACTACCCTAAATTTAACACTAAAGACACCACAAAAATAATTATATTAGAAGACTTGTGTAATTATCAACTCTCCCGACCACCGTCCCATCCATTTCCAGTTGCAGACGAGCTGACTTAACGTATACCAACCAGGGAAGAGAATATACTGTAGAACGATATGTAGCAATCTATAAAAATTGATTTCCTTTGAAAACAAATGTGACGATAAGGAATTACCTAAAAGGAACATTAACACCATTTAAGTTATTCACTTTTATAACATAACAATCAATTACAAATATAAAGTTATGCTCACTATCACGGAATATAAACCTTTCTTCCTCTATATTCCTTTGTTTACTCTCACTTTCTTACACTAATTTTATTTTATTTATTCTATTAATTTAGCAAAATTATTCGCACACCCTCCGCCACTGTGTGATGGAGTGCGAGAAGATAACTGGATGTTAAAAGAATGTGTAAATACTTCATATCAAAATATGAAACTATCTCTCAGCATGCTGAGCTTAGAGACTGTACTTCTGGTCGTGCTCGAACCCATTGTTGATATAATAATTCACTAACCTGTGTAACAAACTTATCGATACAATAACTTGTTCAGCCTCTGAAACCTTTAATACTACACTCCACAGGATGGGTATGGGATCCACTACCGCCCTCCGGGATCCACTACAAGCCCCGGGATCGGTATGGGGTCCACTACCGCCCACAGGATGGGATTGTGGGGTGCATAATAAATGAACTAAACTACACCATTCATCACTCTCTTTTCTCTCCATCTCTGTCTTAGATAATCCTTGCACATCAAACTCCCATGAAACCCTTCCCACATTCACCTATATTTTCATTCTCACACCGTCATGTAACTCCTCCAGAAGCCTATAAGCCGGCCATTCTTGCATGGAGCCTTGGATGCTGAGGGTCCTCACACACGATGATGATTTTGCCGTTCGTGGGGAATACAGACATACCAATATACATACCCCACTTCTCCGTGTATATACACTAAGAGGTTACTTTAGTCCTGGACAATGTCTGGGGCCAACCAGTATTCTCACTGGTTGGTCAGTAAGCTCTTGTACAAGCTTGATAATCTAGCACAAGTTGATAGGCCTTATCAACACTTAAGAAATTTGGGAAAAATGGTATCCCAAATCCCAGCCCAGTCCAACCCAGCAATGTTCACATGCGATTTCGGGGAACAAAACTCAAGAAAGAAGGTAAACCACTGTCGCATGAGCACCTTAACTTGAGAATACGTGAACCAGATACTTTACCTTTCATTAAACACACAATAGGAGAAACAGTTAGACCCCCCCCCCCCCCGTTGAATGACTATTGGCATGAGACGCCCTAACACCCATCACAACAACAACAACAACAATACCATTGCAGATGAATTTACACAACCTTGTAAACAAAGATCAGATACCCTATATAAGCGAGAGGTTTGCAGACCCCCAGTAAGAGGGATCAGGTACTGGACACGCACCTGCGCTTGAGCTTGCGTCGCCTCTGGAGCCTTGGCGAGGCGCACATGTCCTCGTACTCGGTGTCGGAGGTGTCGCTCAGCGCCGGGTGGCCATTGGCGAGCATGCCGCCGCCGCCACCCCCGACCCCGACCCCGCGCTCCACGCCCTCCTTGGTCAAGGTCTCGTCTACGGAGAGGTTAAGAGCGTTAGTTGAAGTGTGAGTGAGAGATGGAGAGGGTATGAGTAAGGTTGAGGCATTGATGAGGATAGTTCATGAAGTAGGAAGAAGGAACACAGATGGGGATGAGGAAGAAGAGGAGAATGGGGGAGAAAGAGGATGGGAAGGAGAAAGAAGAGCTGCACAAGGAGAGGCATAAAATTTTATGCAGCATATACAAGAAAATGTTTATGAAAACAATGCAGTTGAGATAATTACATATGTATTAGTATTGACCTTGGTGAAGATACAAGTATTTGTGTTGTATCTTAGGCTGTATCATTAGCTTTACTGTACCCTTCAATACATGCACTTGGAAATGTGGCCTATCACGTGAATTGACCTTTATTCATAGAACTGCAACTCCATTCATACATGTTACAATCATACATAATCAACACGAATTCATACTCGTACCCATGCCCACCTGTACCCATGACTACTTGTACCATGCTTACCTGTACCCATACCTACTTGTACCCATACGTACTTGTACCCATACCTACCTGTCCCCTATACTCATACCCACCTGTACCAAATATACACGTACCTGTGCCCATTCCTACCTTGAGTAGTACCCAAATACCCACCCACTCCCTTCTCCTCTCTACCCAAACACTTGTAACCACCTCACCCGCTTGTGGATCAAAGATGACGAACTCCGGTCGTATCTTGGAGGTCCTCTTGCCCTTGAGGAGGGGCACGAGGCCGCCCAGGTACTCAAGGTAGAGCGTGTAGCAGGCGCCAGGGGTGGGCACCAGCTCCTCGTCGTGTCGGATCATCGTACAGTGTAGCCGCTGACTGTTGGCTGGCGGCCGGGACACGAACTCTCGCAACTGTCGGGCCTCGGGGATGTAGCACTGTGGGAGAGGGGAGAGGTGAGTGTGGGGAGAGGGGGGGATCGAGGAGAAAGCGTGGTGAGGGGAAGAGCGTGGAGTGAGGGTGGAGAGTGTGGGGAGAGGGATGAGCATGGGAAGATGGGTGAGTGTGAAGCTGAGAGAATGAACGTCATTAGGTGGCAGCAAATATAAGAGAAAGCAAGAGTTACAGAGAGACAAGTATGCGGAGAGGAAGAAAGAGAAGAAGGAAAACAGAAGAGGGCCGAGGAGACGGCAGACAGACAGTTTCTGTGGCCAGGCGTCTGATGAACTGATGTAGGATAACAGCGCTTACCTTCTAGTTTCATTAGGAACATCGCTGTAATCTTGATTGGATCCCATCCTTATTTAAAAGAAGAAGAAGCGAGCGAACCACAGGGTAGTGTGATTGAACCTCTTGCTGTGGAATGTCTTCTTCAACAATATACTACTCCTTATTCCTGAAGCACCAGTCTTTGCTGCTGACTGGATTTTAACTTACTCATATAAGGAGAGCAAATGCCGACTGTTACGAGGTTCATTAATTATTAATTGCAGCAATTTTTTTCTGCAGTAAACGATTTGCAGGTTATAGTTCCTGCTAAGAAAACACAAGCGATAGTCACATGACAACATGACACACTATGCCGGGGACAAGCATATAGATGAGCGTAAAAATCTAGTGCTCAGTGATGAAGTTTGACTCCTCAATGACCATAAAGAACAACATGTTGAGCCAAACAAGCAAGGCCTTCCTATTACGCACCTCGCATTTTCTCGACAGCAGTGTTGCAAAATCTTACATGAAGCACCAATTCACTTCTGTCTTGAGTATACACAATACTCTTGGATACCCTCCCCTTCCCCCCTTCTCCTCTCATCATTTATCCGAATTCTGCTTAGACACGTCAGTAAAACAGAGCCTTTGACATCATAGAGATGCTGGAAGACTTTTTGTTATGTACAGCTGATGTTCTCAAGGTTCCCCACCTCGCACAATTTCGTGAACAGCCGAAAGTTACCAACCACAATACAAGGGGTTCACCTTTCAATAGCCTTGTGCAGGCTGGCTGGCTGTGACATTTTCAAGGACATCTTTCCATCAGCGATCATTCATTCCAGAGACTGACCAACGTTTTGAATATTCCTTCAGCCGACCATATGAAGGCTCTGATACACAGCATCATCCTGTTACTGACAAGATTGTAATCTAATATTACATAAAGTATATTTCAAACAAAAACTAATATTAAGTTTATCAAACAAATGAATTTACAGGGGCCAGGCTTCATTAGCTGATGAAGGATAACAGTTATTATAGCTTACAGTTGCATTGGAAACATCTGCAGCATACCTAATGAACGCTAGGTTTAGTGTCAGACTCTGTCATTCAGACAGTAACTGGACACATAGACAGAAATATGGACAAACAAGGTGGGGTCTCCGTTGCATAGGAGGAAGAGTTTGAGAGGCTGGTGATGGTAGAAGGGAAGAGAATGGAAGATCAGCAAACACAGTGTGTGTGTGGAGAAGTGAAACGAGGTCAGATATCTCATCCAACCTCCTTCCCCCACCCTCTTTTCCCCCCTTCTCCCCCTCCCTTCCCAATCAGCAACCCTGGTTGTCATGGTGATTGTTTACTTCTGCCTTGCCCACTCACGACCTGAGACGCCAGCTGTGGTCCTCTGAGCTCAGCCCTGAGTGCGGCCTCTTGTGTTAAGTTGCACACATCAGTAATGATCTCTTACATACAGTCATACAGTAAGGACTACATATAATGAGATATATATCAGCCCAGTCTCCTGTTTTGGTAGTACCTAAAAGAACGATGAGGACCTTAGTATATATCCCCACCTACAACGAAATTAGAACGTAGAAATCTAAACTATTGAGTTGGACAAACCGGAAAACTATTTTTTTACTGGTTTTGTTTTGACAAACTAAACTAACCTCTCCTAACTTCCCTAGACCTGATACACGATATCTGAGGCCTAATATAGTACATATGTGTGCTATACTAGGCCTAGGAATATTTAAGTTGGTGTTTTAGCTTCATTTAATTTAAAAGAATTAAGACAATTTAATATAAAAGCTAAGTACATACGCATTGTAACTATTAACGACCGTCACAATAGCTACTATTATATATATAATATATATATATATATTATATATATATAATATATATATATATATATATTAATATATATATATATATATATATATATATATATATATATATATATATATATATATATATATATTAGGGGTACCACCTCTGGTGCAATTGCAGGGACCCACATCCTCGAAGAAGAAAACAAAGAGCATTCAGAGAAGATCTTGTGGATTCTCACTGAATACTTAATTCTTTTCTTCTCCTACCACCCCTATTATTTTTTTGTATGTTTTGTTTTATTTTATTGCAATGCTACAGTTTACAGAGAACACACACACACACACACAAATATATAACAATTAAACAATCAGCGTTCGAAGACCTCGTCCAGCTCCTCGGAGGTTGGGTGCGTACCCAGGATACAGCACGCATTTCCCCTCTGCACTGCGACACTGAGGCGCTGGAATAGGAAACTGGCTGCTCGTGGGTCTCTAGTTTTCCCAATGAGTTCCTCACCAACCTCCTTTAAAAACTTGAGTGCACATTTACCCCAGGCGCCCAGAGTCTCTGAGCCTATCGGCACGAACCTGTAACAACGTTCTAGGTTTCTGTACTTGTGGATTTCTGGGTCTCCCTGAAGGTGGCTGCCCCACCTCCCTCCGCTGAGCTGTAACGTAAATAGGTATCAGCCAATGTAGATGCACAGGTGTAATCCCATACGACCTGTTTACCTTCCCTCCATGGCTGCAGGGTGACTCCATCTGGGCGTTTTTGGCTGTTGTCAGGTCTGCACAGCTGGGGGTTCCCTTTGTGCTGGACACCCAGCTGTAGCCAAACTTCTCTTGATGATGTCATTGACTGCCTCGTGTCTGGCAATCTTTCCCTGTGTCTTACGACAGATGAGACCATGGCTGCCGTATTGGTCTGCCCGTGCCTGGCCGCAAATACACCGGTGCTCGGTGGAGATAGGGGCGGCAAGGCGCAGAGCAACACCAATACTTAGGGCCCGATGATCCAGGCGGGTGCCCAAGGCGGAATTAGGGACTGCCAACAGGAAGTCCCCAGCATGGGGGGCTTGCACAGCTAGGAGACGCGCTCTGTCCTTCTGAGAAGCTACGTCCAGCAATGCTTTGGCGATGTTCTCCACTATAGGGCTATCCCATTTGGTTATATT
>WNGS01167840.1:9931188-9936188 GCA_020271785.1 Procambarus virginalis | reverse complement strand
AACATAAGGAAAATTGAGAAAATTCGTGTTAGATTATTAATCTTACTTTTTCGGTCATATTTATATATATATATATATATATATTTATATATATATATTTATATATATATAATATATATATATATATATATATATAATATATAATATATATATATATATAATATATGTGTGTCTCATTAAATATGACCGCATATTCTGTATTTACTAACTTCTGATTTAGGGCTTCTATCCCTCTAACTATTTTCTTAGCATCAGGGCTTAGCTGAAATAGGAGTTCTCCAAAACTCATTTTCGTAATTCCGCGTGAAGAAAAGAGGTAAATTACTATAGAATGTATTACACTTATTTATACAATATGCACAACGTTTCGAACCTCCATGGTTTATTCTCAAGTGAATGAATTTACAATGTGATTTGATTTTATACCCGCACTGGGTCAGGTGATAAGATAATAAATGTGAAAACAAAAGGGGATATAAGTGGGGTCACACATATGAACATAAGAATATAGGTAACCGCAGAAGGCCTGTTGGCCCATACGAGGCAGCTGGCAACTACATACAAAGATTAATCCAGTGTAATTGGCCTGTTATGTAGAACATTGTCTTCTGTGTTGGCATCGTTATGTTCTGGTCTTGTCCTTACTCTCATTGTGGGTAGGGTAAATAGTTCCGTGATTTGGGTGTTCATGGTAGGTTGTTCTATTCTTATGTGGATTGCTTCAAGGATTTGTAATCTTCTTGCATCTTGTGTTTTGTCTATTATGCATGTATTTTTGTTCAACATTTCTCTTGTTAGGGTGATGTCATGGGCTTGTCTCATGTGGTTCCTAGGGGCATCGGATATGGGGCACCTGTTGGCCCATACCGGATTGAAGATGGCATGTCAAACGCCTCGTCAGCTTGATCGACGTCATACCTATGTACTTAGATTGAAGGTTACATCCTTCGTGGGGGCAAGTGTACATGTATACAACGCTTGACTGCTGTAGAGGGTTCTCTGTCGGCTTCGGGCTGTTTTTGATAAGGAGTTCGGAAGTCTTCTTGGTTTTATAGAATATTATCAGGTTTATGTTTTGGTTTGGAGTAGTGCTTTTTACTCCTTTACGGATTATTTCTTTCATTATTCTTTCCTCTTTTATATATTCACTGTGCATGGAAAGTACATAGGTATGACGTCGACCAAGCTGACGAGGCGTTTGACATGCCATCTTCAATCCGGTATGGGCCAACAGGCCTTCTGCGGTTACCTATATTCTTATGTTCATATGTGTGACCCCACTTATATCCCCTTTGTATCCCCTTTTGTTTTCACATTTATTATCTTATCACCTGACCCAGTGCGGGTATAAAATCAAATCACATTGTAAAATTCATTCACTTGAGAATGAACCATGGAGGTTCGAAACGTTGTGCATATTGTATAAATAAGTGTAATACATTCTATAGTAATTTACCTCTTTTCTTCACCCGGAAATTACGAAAATGAGTTTTGGAGAACTCCTATTTCAGCTAAGCCCTGATGCTAAGAAAATAGTTAGAGGGATAGAAGCCCTAAATCAGAAGTTAGTAAATACAGAATATGCGGTCATATTTAATGAGACATGTTTAAAAGAAAACCTGCTGCCAATATACACCAATATATATATAAATATATATATATATATATATATATATATATATATATATATATATATATATATATATATATATATATATATATATATATATAACTGAAAACTCACACCCCAGAAGTGACTCGGACCCATACTGCCAGGAGCAACGCAACTGGTATGTACAGGACGCCTTAATCCGCTTGACCATCACGACCGGACATAAGGAAGTGATAGCCGAAGCTATTTGAACCACTTCCCCGCCGGCACTCGGATGGTAATCTTGGGCATAGCATTTTATCTAAACACCTTATTCTTTGGGGCGAATGAGGTGATTTGCATATATATATATATATATATATATATATATATATATATATATATATATATATATATATATATATATATATATATATATATATTAGATGGGGGTAGATGGAGGTGCCTTAGTCGGGTCTCAAGGGTTGCACCACTCGGGAGGATCCAGCAAGCAAATCTGCCTTCAGGACATGCGTTTTCCATATTAATATTATGAACATATGAAACACTCTCTAGACAGAAATAAACAAATATCACACACAAACACATAGGGGGGAAGAGGGAGGCGGTAATAATGGGAGCCGACCCCAGTTAAACAGGAGCAATGACACACAAGAACTATGTGAGTGACTCACAAGGAGAAGTATAGGTCTTGGTGACTCACGAAGAACTATAAATCATAATGACTCATAGAAGCTATAACCCCAGGGCGAATTACCTAAGGTATAACCTAGGGAGTGACTCACATTAACCTTAATCTAGGGTGACTTGACACGACACCTCTACCCTATGAGGTGCCTCACCTGAGCTACCACTCAGAATGACCGAGGCTCGAGGACTAGAGATATGACTGACTCACGCGGATTGTCTGAGTGTAGAGGGAGGTGACGAGGGCCTTGAGTCTCCTGGGAAGAGGTAAGGTGGCCACCTTCTCCTCCTCCACCACCCGGCTCTTGATGGCCAGGCGGCACAGCAGCTGCAACGACGCGACGCGACGCGACACCCGACCGATATGCAGCTGGGCGCCCGTCGCCACGAACACCCGCTTGTCGTTGTGGCCCCACGTCAGGGCCGTCACAGGCGTCTGTTGACCAGGTCACGTTAGGGTCACCAGGGCAGGTGAGACGAGGTCAGTCACACAGGTGACACAAAATCAGTCACACAGGTGAGATAAGTATATACTACTCGGCAAATAACACAATTGAAAGCAGGTAATTAGAAAAAAAAGGCACAAATATCATAAAAACTATTGAAATAACGTCCCGCCACTGCAGAATACAGCAGCAATTACAGGGACCTACACATTAAAGAAATTATAACATTACAAACATAATAAACAACATATTATGCCACACACACACACACACACACACACACACACACACACACACACACACACACACACACACACACACACACACACATACATTTCCCTTGTCTCTAAGAGAGCATCCGGGTATACATTGCTACCAACTTTGAACACAACCACTCAGCCAGAGGGATGGACTGCTCAAGGGTGTCGCACCAGGGAAGTTGGTGATACTGTTTAGAGTTATGAGGTGGGGACAGTATTGTGGCGGGGGAGAGGGAGAGGGGGAGAAGGAGAGGGGGAGAGGGAGACGTGGGAGATGGAGAGGGGAAGCGAAAGAGGGAAGGATAGAGAAAAAGAGCGAGAGAGAGAAAATAGAGACCCTGGGAAAATACTGTAAACTGACAGTGTATACAGAGCAGTACAGTGAAGGCTCCGGGGGTGGCGGAACACAGTTTCCATACAACACACTCTCGAACAGCGTCTAACAATGCATGCTGACTGTACAATAACGATATAGTGAAGTGAAGGAAAGACCCAAAATATCTGTACGTGAATTAAAAACCAATATATTTTCCGGATGCATAATACATCCTTTCTCAAGGTGATGTGAACACCGTAGGTGGCATACGAACATTAGTTTTTGAATACACTAATACGTATATTGAGTCTTTCCTTCACCTTCACTTAAGCACTACGGCCTAGTGGAAAATTTCTCAAAGATATATTCTTGAATGAAAGTTCTGAGGCAAACCTGCTGAGGAGTACACAGTTGTTTTATTCTTAAGTAACACTCAACACAACATTTCTAATTGTCTCTTATTTCACTCTCAACACACATCCATATACTCAAGGCAGCACCTTCAAACATCTATTTAACACAAAAACATCTACAAAAACACCGTGATACTCTGTTTCAAACACTCGCAGAAACACATAAACAACACAATTGCCAAACACATCTGCGCGTATCAAATGCGGTTTCCAACTCCCTCATACACCTCCTTCATACACCTCCCTCATACACCTCCTTCATACACCTCCCTCATACACCTCCTTCATACACCTCCCTCATACACCTCCTTCATACACCTCCCTCATACACCTCCTTCATACACCTCCCTCATACACCTACAAAATAATACATGAACAAATCTACGAGACGGAGGAACACAGGTGCCTCCCAGGGGCCCAGGACTCACCTGACAGAGGGGCAGGTGGTGGGTGTACCGGAGCCCGCCACTCCTGGTGTAGAACTTGACCACGTTCCTGACGGGTTGACTGGTGGCCGTGCCTATGGTGCAGCCTTCTTCAGGCAAGTGGCCCGCCACGGCCAGCACCTCTCCGGAGTTGGTCCACTCCACCTGAAGGTCAGCACTGAGCTCAGACTCGTGTGGGTGGTGGGGCGGGGGGGCGGGGGGTGGCGGGGAGACTTAAAGTAGTGGGTGTGGTGATGGTGAAGGTTCAGCAGTAGTTCAACAGTCACTATGCTCTCAACACTCAGTATGCTGTTCAAGTCACTATGCTGTTCAACAGTCACTATGCTGTTCAACAATCACTACACTCTTCAGCTTGTCCAGCATTCACTAAGCTGTGTTAGTCACAAGCTGCTAACTACCAGACGCGCCTAGCCTGCCTCGTTTACCTCGCCCTCATAACTACTCAC
This sequence comes from Procambarus virginalis, assembly GCA_020271785.1. Classification (NCBI taxonomy): domain Eukaryota; kingdom Metazoa; phylum Arthropoda; class Malacostraca; order Decapoda; family Cambaridae; genus Procambarus; species Procambarus virginalis. The sequence goes on along the minus strand of WNGS01167840.1, from coordinate 9,931,562 downwards.
TAAACCCTACCATCAAAAAATACTATTATCTTTAAGCTCCGCCATAAAGCTCAAACTCTAGGGATGAAGCCCCTCTGTTATTTGCTCATGGCCGGCCGCAGCTTCAGCTTACCATCTTCCCTCTAGTCTGTGTGATGTGTCACCACAGTAAACGGTGAAAACTTACAACATGTGAACCTACTCAATTACATACTAATTATAAAAAAAACAAGTTCCGGTTAGATCGTTTTCTTCATATATTGACCACAACACCATTATATATGAATTATTATTTAGAACTCAAAAGGCTATATCATAAATCTTTACTGTTCAAGGGCTAAAAACCTCCATAGCATATAACACATAAATAGTTCAAAGGTGTCATATGCCAACCT
>WNGS01167840.1:9878559-9898913 GCA_020271785.1 Procambarus virginalis | reverse complement strand
AACCTGCATGCGCAGTGACAGTAACGTGATAAATTTATATGACTAAATAATTACCTGTCATCGTCGAAGATTCTATGGCCTGTGCATTGTATGACCTTATAACAAACATGTTGTGTGCAGACGAGGAGTCACAAATAACGTGGCTGAAATATGTTGACCAGACCACACACTAGAAAGTGAAGGGACGATGACGTTTCAGCCCGTCCTGGACCATTCCAATCAACTTGAGAATGGTCCAGGATGGACCGAAAGGTCGTCGTCCCTTCAGTTTCTAGTGTGTGGTCTGGTCAACAAAACATGTTGTGTTCTCGGTGAACCGCTCGGGCCTAGATTCTCCAGAGTCTAATAATTCCGTACGTACGTTTCTGCCCGAAACGCTGCGCATACTAGTGGCTTTTCAAGATTGTAAATACCATGCTATGTATTCTCACAAACCCAATGTACCTTCTTGTATATAAATAAATAAATAAATACATAAATAAATTCCTAGCAAGAGGGAATCGTGTGACACTATGGGAAGGCTGGAAGGGCAGTCAAGAACTCTCCTGCAGATGATATTCCCTAAGGCATTGTCTGGGCGATGACTGAGAGTATTGGGATTTTCATCCGAGCGTGTTTACTGATGCTTGAGTAAAGTGGATATCCTGTATAGTGAGGAATGTTGAGGGTTGATTGACTACAGAAATCACAGTGGCGTGACATATCAATGAGAACATTTGGAGGTATACGAGGATTTGAACCAGCGTTCCGGTGACTACCTGATGCTTGCCTTAGCCCACTCGGCCACGATGAGGACTGTCATGGGTGACTCACTGGAGAGCAAGCCAGTGGGAGGAAGCGCAAGCTGCCTTAACTAACCCAAACACAAGAAACAGCCCAACTCGAACAACACACACACAAAAGGCTATACAATAATTACTTCCTAAATTCCCCCAATGCTCGTTCGCTTCCCAGGTACTAAACCGCAATTCTTAGCCGCTTTAGCACCGCTGCGAGAGAGACACTGGTTCTGGGCTCCGATGGGAATCCTGATTTCCTGACTCGCGTTTGTACCGACTATACTTTCAGTTGGAGAGATCCATGGCCGGTAGGGAGAGAGTCTTTACTACCTGTGAGGATGGGGTTCCCACGACCTGTGGGGTAAGAAGCACCCATGATCTTCGGGGAATGAGTATTTACGACCCATGGAGGAATGAGTCGTCGCGAACTATGGGTAAGGAGTCTTCACGTCTCACGTGACGGTACCTCTGCTGTCTGGAGGGTGGAATTGTATTAAACCCTAAACAAACGTTTTGCCTTGTGAAGAAACCCACAAGGGCCGTGGCGAGGATTCGAACATGCGTCCGAGAGCATGCCAGTTTTGTTTTGCGTAGCTCTTGTTTAAACAACTCTACTAGCAACTCTACCAGCAGCAGTATTGCCCACAGTATAAACAAATGTATTAACCTCTGAATTAAGTGTTCAATTCATATATAGATCTTGGCCCATAAAATTTGTTCCACTTCCTAAAATTAGGCCTATAGGCTATACTATAGGTTTATATCACTAAGATTCTCTCCTCGCCTTTCGTCAAAGATTTTTCAACACTTTCTCTATATATAATGGCAGAATGAGCCAGCCTTTCTGGCTGAAATTCACACGTCAGACTGCGAGCAGCGGCGTTCAACAGTCTGGTGGACCAGATCACCAATCATGAGACCGCGAGGACATTGATCCTCAGAATCACCTCAAGGTATGTAAATAAGGAATAACTGGTAGGGGAGGGGTAGATACCAAATAACCCTAACGACAGACACACACACTACTTTCAAAAAATTCACCTAATGCACCATTAACTTTCACATGTTATACGACGTTTTCTACAAGTTAACTTTTCTCATGATTCATCAAATCTGTGTCACCTTCAGACATGACTATCACTCTACAAAGTCCTTCTCTACTGACTTTGTCATATACCTTTTTCGTCCGTCTGTAAAAGCCATGTATATCATGTATATCACATGTCTCCTCTACAGGTGTGTTTTCAATGCAAACACCTGCACTACACACCTTCCACCACAGAATCAATCTTTTTCATCACTGATCAATTTCTTTGCAATCTCCTTGTACACAATTATATTGTACACTGGTCTTCCGACCAGTGTACAATATGCATGATTCTCATTGCACACAAACTTCACATTGCAATCTCAAAGATAATCTCTTAGTAATCTTGAGGTACCTTCAAGGTAACCTCAAAATAACCACAAGGAAACTTCGAGGTAACCTCATGGCAACCTCGAAATAACCTCAAGGTAACCTCAATGTAGCATCAAGGTAACCCCAAAGTAGCTTCAAGGTAACCTCAAGGTAACCTCAGGTAACCTCGAGATAACCTCAAGGTAGCTTGAAGGTAACGTCAGGTAACCTCAGGTAACCTCAAGGTAACTTGAAAGTAAGATCATGTGCATTTATGTCATCAATGAAACTCTCCAAAAAACTAATTACGTACACCAGTAGTTAACAACAAACAAAAAACATTGTAAAATTCATTAGATTACCTGTGACCAGGTGGGAGAGACCAGGTGGGAGATTCGTGGTTACCTGAAAATAAAAAAAACACGGGTTAATTAACAAGTGATTACAGGAGAAACTGCAGTTTGTTTGGGGATGGGCTTAAGGCCTATCACACTCTGAAGGGTTATCAAGGCCTATCAACCTCTGAAAAGTCATTAGAGCCTATATCAACCTCTGGAGGGTTATTAAGGCCTATCAACCTCTGGAGGGCTATTAAGTCCACCACAGCAGCTTACTAATCAACCAGCAAGCGTACATTAAACACAATTCACGACAAAAGTAAATTCCCAGTATACACACCGAGAGATAGACTATATATACCCCACAGTGTATATATTTCTCACCCCTCCCTCCTTTCCCTTGTGGTGCATTAAACTACACACACCCGTGAACTACCGTGATCGCCAGGTTGGTAACCGCTTTTATTAAAGAAACTTTATTTCAATAGAGTTATAGGCCATGACTGATGAGAGCTTCTCAAGCCCATTATGTGCCTCTGTAACCCTCTTCACTACCGCCCACAAGATGGGTATGGGGTGCATAATAAATGAAATAAACTAACTAACTAACTAAGAGGAACAACTAATGTTATTTGAAAAAAATAGTCCATTCCCAATTTGCAAAAAGCATGAATTTCAACCCCAGTAAACTTTTCTAAATAAATGACGAAAATTTGCAAGAAAAATAAACACGATTTTTGTAAAGACTTTGCCTCCATGAGAGGCAAGTCTTAAGACCACTAAAGACAGGCACGATAAAAGGCCCACTATTACAAAGTCTTAAAAGATTGACTGTTAGAGTAGCTCAAAGTTTTGTCTTTGGTCTGAAAAGAAAAGTGAACAGTAATTTGGGTAAAAAAAATACATCAATACATATTACCAATAACGTTTTCATGAGTTGCAGCTGTGTATTGAGTGATGTATACTAATGTATACTATGTAATTAGTGATATATACTATGTAATGAGCGACGGATACTAGTGTATATAATATAATGATTGATGTATACTAATGTATACAATATAATGAATGATATCTACTAATGTATGCAATGTAATGAGTGCTGTATACTAATGTATACAATGTAATGAGTGCTGTATACTAATGTATACAATGTAATGAGTGCTGTATTCTAATGTATACAATGTAATGAGTGCTGTATACTAATGTATACACTGTAATGAGTGTTGTATACTAATGTATACACTGTAACGAGTGATGTATACTAATGTATACACTGTAATGAGTGATGTATACTAATGTATACAATGTAATGAGTGATGTATACTAATGTATGCAATGTAACGAGTGATGTATACTAATGTATACAATGTAATGAGTGATGTATACTAATGTATACAATGTAATGAGTGATGTATACTAATGTATACAATGTAATGAGTGATGTATACTAATGTATACAATGCAATGAGTTATGTATACTAATATATGCAATGTATACAATGTAATGAGTGATATCTACTAATGTTATACTGTGTAATGAGTCTGGAAAGAGTCTAAATAAGGTTAACAATGTAAGGTAAGGTAATTATGAGACGAAGGCACTGTCTGGATGACTATATAGTACATAAGAGATCGCCAAGAGGATAGGGTAGGAGCTGGGATAGGAGGATGGAGTGAAGGAAAGGTGTCCAACCACTTGGACCATCGGAGATTGAACGCAAGCCAGCAAGAAGGGAGGCCGTCGCTCTACCGACCAGGCAAAGTGGCTGGTACGTCGCTGGAGAGCAAATACTTGTTTGGTATATCTTATACCAAATATATCTTATATATTATGTTATTAAATCTTATATATATGTCTGGCTTATATTCGAGCATTAAGAATCTCTGGATCCAGGGGGGGGGGGACCTCAAACGAGAAGTTGTCTTCGTTCTCACAATCTGGGATCCCGAGTTCGATTCCTGGACATGGTCGAGCAGGGGGGGTTTAGGCAGATAACTTCCTTCCTCATTAACGTGATCTCTAATTTCTCATATTCCAGTGGTTGTGTGAGGCGCCCCCTCCTCCCCTCACGAGGCCTGTGTGTTATGAGTAATGAGGCGTAATGAGGTAATGAGGCGGTAGTGAGGCACCAGGTAGTGAGGCACCAGGTAGTGAAGCACCAGGTAGTGAGGCGCCAGGTAGTGAAGCACCAGGTAGTGAGGCGCCAGGTAGTGAGGCACCAGGTAGTGAGGCGCCAGGTAGTGAGGCACCAGGTAGTGAAGCACCAGGTAGTGAGGCACCAGGTAGTGAGGCACCAGGTAGTGAGGCACCAGGTAGTGAGGCACCAGGTAGTGAAGCACCAGGTAGTGAGGCACCAGGTAGTGAGGCACCAGGTAGTGAGGCACCAGGTAGTGAGGCACCAGGTAGTGAGGCACCAAGTAGTGAGGCACCAGGTAGTGAAGCACCAGGTAGTGAAGCACCAGGTAGTGAAGCACCAGGTAGTGAGGCACCAGGTAGTGAGGCACCAGGTAGTGAAGCACCAGGTAGTGAGGCACCAGGTAGTGAGGCATCAGGTAGTGAAGCACCAGGTAGTGAAGCACCAGGTAGTGAGGCACCAGGTAGTGAAGCACCAGGTAGTGAGGCACCAGGTAGTGAAGCACCAGGTAAGCTGGAATAACAAAAGGTGTGAGGAATGTTTTCTCACTCATACACCACACGAGGTATTTCATTATTCAAGAACGTGAAGATTGTCTGATTCTGACTCCACGTGGGCTGGACGGTAGAGCGATGGTCTCGCTTCATGCAGGTCGGCGTTCAATTCCCCGACCGTCCAAGTGGTTGGGTACCATTCCTTATCCTCCCGGTTCCATCCTATATTCTTATCCTGACCCCTTCCAAGTGCTATATATAATCTTAATGGTTTGTCGCTTTCTCCTGATAGTTCCCGTCCCTTCTGACTCCATTTTGTTTTAGCAGTTCATTCCTTTGTGCAAGTTGGCAGTAGTTCGTCATTGTTGTAAGGTGTAAAGCTTCTTGTCTTTAATTACTGTTCTTGTAGCTCTTGGCTATTTATAAAATTTACTTTGCTTTTTTTTACGGATGTTAATTAAGGTGGTGTGTTTGACCAGGTGTGGTAACAGTGTAATGACGGAGGAACACACATCCACTCCACGACTGGTGTTTCCGACGTTCTCCTCCGCTCAACAAACAGCTTCCCTGCCTCTAATCTCATTTTTTTTAATTATAGCATGTACCTTCTGCAGTGAGATGTTTAGAAATGCAGTTTTAGTTTCGCTTCAATCTTGTGTCTAAATAATCAAAGCTGAGGAAGTTAGTGGCAGAATTGCCATTAGTATCAATAAGATCAAACGGAAAAAATAATGCAGAGAATTCGCACCCTAATCCCCTGCACAGAGCAAATGAGCTTGTTGATGCTTGGGTCACAACTTCCAGCTGTGTGGCGCCCTCTAGCAACACATAATGAATTAAATAATTGGTATGCTGATAGAGCAAGGCTCCTTGACTTCATGCATCATCAAGAGGATGACTGTGACATGCTTTTTATTGAATACGAACTAGACTCTGCTCTAGATAAAGACAAAGCTACATCACCCGGGGAGGATGGAGTTACTTACGGCACACTGCGTATACTTCTGCTAGTTCCAGGGAATCCCGTGCTTCAATTGTATAATATGAGCAATGTAACTGGGGAGCTTCCAAAGTCATGGACCAACAGTCTTATTATTCCCATTCCTAAACCAAACCAGCCGAGTGCTATTCGCCCAATCTCCCTCACTAGTTGTCTCTGTAAGTGTCTTGAGAGGATGGTTCTCAACCGTCTCCTTTACAAAATTAGTAACATGTTGTCTCCCCAGATATATGGCTTCACGCGTGGAAAGAGTGTACATCACTATATTACCGCCTTCCTCACCCTGCGAACTTGTTAAAAGGAATGTTGGAGGATGGCTAATACGGTGGATAAGAAGCTATCCAACAGAAAGTCATCACTACTGGGCATAGGAGTGTAACGAGAGATTTTGAACGTGGCACTCCACAGGGAGGTGTCCTCAGTCCTACTCTGTTTAATGTGTTAATCAATGCACTTTTAAACTCAGTACCTAGGAACCCCAGCGAACACATCATTAGCTATGTGGATGATATACTGATCCACACCAATGGGTACACCAACACCCAAAATGTTCTGAACTCTGTATTGTACACATGTCAGGAACTAGGCTTAGTCATCTCAGTAGAGAAAACAAAGATCCTGAACCGACGCCCACCCAGACGGGGTGGGGCCGTTCGCAAAATGCAGTTGCATGATGGCTCTCTGCTCGACTATGTAACCAGATACAAATACCTTGGCCTTGAGGTCCCATTGTACCGCAATGTTGTAGCCACACTGGGTCGTCAGTGTAGAGAGAGGCTCCGTTCTCTCAAGGCTGTGGCAGGCTATGCCACAGCTATGCTCCAAGCTATGACGCAAATGTGAGACGTGCCAAAATAATGCATCTTTAATATATTAGATCTCTGATCGACTATGCTGCAACCATGCTTGCTCTAGTGCCTGAGAGAATGCTTGGAGAGCTGGAAAAACATCCAAAAGGAAGCCAATGGTCAACTCGGGCATAGATATTTCAACGAATCACCTCACTTTGTGGGGCCACGTGGACCCCTATCCACACCAAATATAGGTGTATTTGCGGCGAAGTGGGCGGCCGACAGGTACGGCCACCATGGCCTTCTCTGCCAGTGCACAGTGAAGTTAACGACATCATCAGTTGGAGCCTCACCACAGCTGGATGCCCTGCTGAAAGAGAGCCTCGTTACCTAACGCTGCATAACACTGATACTCTTATTGGTCGCCCAGATGGTATCACAGTAAATCCTGGAAGTTGCAAGCAGTTGGTGTGCGACTACACGTGTGTAACAACCCTGGCTAACACCTATATTGACTTCTGTGTTGCACAACAATGTGGCGCTGCCACCCAGAGGGATCAGCCAAATCCCGTAAGTACAGAGAACTGGATCACCACTACAATTTAGTCCCCATTGCTTCTGAGACACTCGGCGCCTGGGGTAAAAGTGCTACCAGTTTTTTTGAAGGAACTGGGTTCTAGGCTCATTGAAACAACAAGAGACCCTAGAGCTGCCAGCTTTCTTTTCCAGCGCCTCAGCGTGGCAATACAGAGGGAAAATGCGCACTGCATTCAGGGTTCCTGCCCGCCATCTGAAGAGCTGGAGGAACTCGACAACTTATGATAATAATTTTTGTACCCTATATGTACCTCCTTTCTTGTAACAAACTTTAAATAAAACAAATATATGTGTGTACATACAAAAGAATGGGGGAGGAGGAGAAGAAAATATTAAAGTGGTCAGTGAGAATTCTCAAGGTCTTCTCTGAATACTCTTTATTTTCCTCTCCGAGGCTATGGGTCCCTACATTTGCACCATTTGCATATATATATATATATATATATATATATATATATATAATATATATAATATATATATATATATATATATATATATATAAATATATATATATATATATATATATATATATATATATATATATATATATATATATATATATATATATATATATATATATATATATATATATCCGTCTTGCTGCCCCTATCCACACTGTTCATAGGTGTATTTGCGGCGAGGCAGATGCTGACGAATATGGATTGCATGGCCTGCACTGTGGAAAATCTGGTGGTTGGCACACTAGACACGACGAAGTAAACGACATCATTAAAAGAAGCCTTGCCTCTGCCCAGTGTCCAGCGGAGAGAGAGCCCCGCAACCTTCTGAACCGTGACTCTGTTAGCTTTGCCGGCCGACCAGACGGAATCACACTGCGTCCGTGGAAGGGTGGCAGACAGTTGGCATGGGACTATACTTGCGTATCCACCCTGGCAGCCACATACATCAACCTCTCTGCCGGCACAGCAGGAGCCGCGGCGACACACAGAGAAAGAGACAAGTCAGCCAAGTATAGGCAATTAGATCATCGGTACAACTTCGTTCCAATAGGGTCTGAGACCCTAGGCCCATGGGGAGAGAGTGCAAGAAGGTTTCTAAAGGATCTTGGTTCCAAGCTCATTGACACCGCAAGAGACCCTAGAGCGGCAAGTTTTCTCTTTCAGCGCCTCAGTGTCGCGATCCAGAGGGGGAATGCTCGCTGCATCCTCGGTTCCTGCCCAACGTCGGAGGAGTTCGAGGAAATCTACAGCCTCTAGGAAGCGAACTATTTTTGTGTCCTCTTAATGCTCATTTTTTGTATACAATCAGATATGTAACTGTATAACCTTGCTTAATAAAGTGTACACCCAAAAAAGGGGGATGGTAGGAGAAGCGAACACCCTCATGTATTCAGAGTTAAATGGCAAGTTTTTCCCTGAATGCTCTGTGTTCCTTCTCTGAGGCTGTGGGTCCCTATAATTGCACCAGAGGTGGTACCCCCCTATATATATATATATATATATATATATATATATATATATATATATATATATATATATATATATATATACATATATATATATATATATATATATATATATATACATATATATATATATATATATATATATATATATATATACATATATATATATATATATATATATATATATATATATAAAGAGAGATAGAGGAGAGAGGCATGAGAGCCGTATGCTAATTACAGGAATTTGTAGGGTGGCAGGTGAGCTGGTTTTTCATTAGGTCAAGGTGTACCGGGAATATTGCTTCCGGCCCTCTCTCTCTCTCTCTCTCTCTCTCTCTCTCTCTCTCTCTCTCTCTCTCTCTCTCTCTCTCTCTCTCTCTCTCTCTCTCTCTCATTTTTCTACACCCTCGTTTACCCTCTTCTACTATTCTTCCTTCTCTCTTTCTTCCTATCCCCACTTATCTCTCACCCCTATTACCATTTTTGTCTCAATTACTTTTCCCTCTTTCCGTCTCCCTTTCCATGTCCCTTCCTTCAGCCATCTCTCCCCTCCTGTCTCTCCCCGACCCGTTCCCCTCCATCCCGTCCCTTCATACGTGAGACAACAAGAAGCAGCGTCTAACAGCTTAGTTAACCATGTCACCACCCAGGAGGCCTCGTCAGAGACTGGGCCACGAGAGCATTGATCCTAGAAATCACTTCAAGGTAATTTCACCTCCCCCACCTCCACTAACACCCCCCCATTACTTCCCCCACACTCCCCCTCCCCACCACACGCATCTACCCCCCACACACCCACTCCCTCTCCCCCTCCCACAACACAACCCTCACTTCCCAAACCCCTACCCACCCACACGCCTACCCACACACACACACCCACACACACACACACACACACACACACACACACACACACACACACACACACACACACACACCCACTCACACACACAAACACACACACACACACACACACACACACACCACACACACACACACACACACACACACCACACACACACACACACCACACACACACACACACACACACACACACCACACACACTCACACACACACACACACGCACACACACACACACACGCACAGAGCAGAAAACTCGGGCACTGGGTGGGGCATTTCTGCAACTCTCTGCAACAACACCCACGGTGCCTCAAGGCAAGAATCTACATTGCAAAAAAAACAATTGAAACAGATTGTGGGTTAGCACTCTGTTGCCACTGCTGATTCTGCTGTGTTCCGGCCTGTTCTTTATTATGCTGTTGCTACTGTTATTGCTTCTGTAGCTGCTGCTGTTATTAACTATGGGGCTCCTGGTTAACGGCCAGATCTACCCAACTGTTGGTAGCCGCAGATTTGGAGTCAGTCCCTCCGGCCTAACCGTAAAAATGGCGGAGTTTTAACGACATTGAAAACACCGTAAAACTGACGGATATACAGTATTTTGATGACGTAGCCATGACGTATCTCACGCGCCTCCGCACATGGAACAAATTCTTGTTCCTCGTTTCCGCTGAATAATTTAAAGTTCATAAAAAAAGTCTCCAAAAAATGTCCTATTTTATTGAGTAGATTCATTGAGCCAGTGTCAATATCAGGGTTTATCAAGCCTTCACGTGTGTCGAAACAGCTACATCTTTCCATGACCATTAAAGCCAGCTTTGTAGTCATTATACAGTTTACGAGCTAGCAAGCTTCGCAATCATAGGTTATTATTCTTATATAAACTACCTCGTAGCGCCTCGGAGCTCATAGACTTTAATTAAACACAAACTAAGCCACCATGGTTGAGGACAGATGTACAGGTTTCGTAAGTGGACACACTCAGTTGTTTGATCAATTCGAGCCTCTACTCACTACTCACCTCTACTCACCAGCTGTGAATGGGGCAGTTATGGTGAAACAAGCAAAGGAAAGGAAGAGGAACATGGAAGAGGTTGGATGGGAACAAACGGGATGAAGGAAGAGAACAAGGAATAGGTGGAGAAAGAGGAGAAAGAAAGAATGAAAGAAAAGAAAGAAAGAAGAGAAAGACGAGAAAGAGGAGAAAGAATGAGAGAAAGTGAGCGAGAGAGAGAGAGAGAGAGAGAGAGAGAGAGAGAGAGAGAGAGAGAGAGAGAGAGAGAGAGAGAGAGAGAGAGAGAGAGAGAGAGAGAGAGCGAGAGAGAGAGAAGGAAAAGGTGTAAAATTAGGACAAGGTTGACGTATGAGAGAGGACGGAAATTGAGGACGAAGTGGACGGAAATGACGGGATGGAGAGAGTGCCACAAGAGAGAGTGCCACAAGAGAGAGTGCCACAGGAGAGAGTGCCACAGGAGGGAGTGCCACAAGAGAGTGCCACAGGAGAGAGTGCCACAGGAGAGAGTGCCACAGGAGGGAGTGCCACAAGAGAGAGTGCCACAAGAGAGAGTGCCACAGGAGAGAGTGCCACAGGAGAGAGTGCCACAAGAGAGAGTGCCACAGGAGAGTGCCACAAGAGAGAGTGCCACAGGAGGGAGTGCCACAAGAGAGAGTGCCACAAGAGAGAGTGCCACAGGAGAGAGTGCCACAGGAGGGAGTGCCACAAGAGAGAGTACCACAGGAGGGAGTGCCACAAGAGAGTGCCACAGGAGAGAGTGCTACAGGAGTGCTACAGGAGGGAGTGCCACAGGAGGGAGTGCCACATGAGGGAGTGCCACAGGAGAGAGTGCTACAGGAGTGCTACAGGAGGGAGTGCCACAGGAGGGAGTGCTACAGGAGAGGGCCACAGGAGAGAGTGCCACAGGAGAGAATGCCACAGGAGGGAGTGCCGCAGGAGGGAGGGCCACAGGAGAGAGTGCCACAGGAGAGAGTGCCACAAGAGAGTGCCACAGGAGGGAGGGCCACAGGAGAGAGTGCCACATGAGAGAGTGCCACAAGAGAGAGTGCCACAGGGGAGAGTGCCACAGGAGAGGGTGCCACAAGAGAGTGCCACAGGAGGGAGGGCCACAGGAGAGTGCCACAGGAGAGAGTGCCACAGGAGAGAGTGCCACAGGAGAGAGTACCACAAGAGTGCCACAAGAGAGAGTGCCACAGGAGAGAGTGCCACAGGAGAGAGTGCCACAGGAGAGAGTGCCACAAGAGAGTGCCACAGGAGGGAGTGCCACAGGAGAGAGTGCCACAGAAGAGTGCCACAGGAGAGAGTGCCACAAGAGAGAGTGCCACAGGAGGGAGTCAACCTTCAACACACTCACGGTCAAAGGGTTAATGAATTAGGCGCAGGTGATTTTAATGAGTCAATTAACTCACTTGATCACTAACGCTAATGAGTTTTAAACTGTGAACGACCAACAAACAAACAAGCAAACAGAGGCCTTGAAGGACATGTTGTATCAGCAAACGCATGCACACACACACACACACACACACACACACACACACACACACACACACACACACACACACACACACACAAAGGAGCGCTTTGCTTGCCACTCTCCATAGTGTATAATAGGTCACTGGAGACGGGAGACCTACCAGAAATATGGAAGACGGCGAATGTGGTCCCAATATACAAAAAGGGCGACAGACAAGAGGCACTGAACTACAGGCCAGTGTCCTTGACTTGTATACCATGCAAGGTGATGGAGAAGATCGTGAGAAAAAACCTAGTAACACATCTGGTGAGAAGGGACTTCGTGACAACCCATCAACATGGGTTCTTGCCTTACAAGCTTAACAGAATTCCGCTGGGAGTGAAAGCCAGAAGCTCCACCAACCTCTCTTATTGTGGGTGGGTCGTAGTCTAGTGGGTAAAGCTCCTATCTTCCACTCCCGTGGTCGCAAGTTCGAGGCTCCGGATGGTGCAATTGAATGATATACATATGTATGTGTATATGCAAAGGTATTCATATACATATTCATGTAAATACAAATATACACACACAAAAGATTACAGTAATACGTACATGAACAAAAATGAATATATATACATACACACACATACACACATCTGGCCATACGTGTAATACTCAAACATACACCGACTCAAATTATAGTTTGTGTGTATGCAGGTGAAGTCAAACAACACAAGGCAACCCTTAACTGCTGGACTACGTAAGTTTTATACGATCACCCCTGACACACACACACACCTGTCCCCAACCCCCATCCCCTTCCCTCTATCCCCCTTCAACCCCTAAACCCCTCCCCTTTACACCCATTCCCTCCCTTATACCCCCCTATTCCCTCCCTCCCAACATAATTTACTTGCCGGAGATGAGAAGATGATGGAACTTGGGGAATAACAGTGACACGATTCCCCCTCTCCCCCCTATCACATCCATGAGGGCCAAAGTCACCCCACTTGCAGCCTGAGCGATCGACCATAAGAACAAGGAGAGCTTTATAGTCTCCCGAAAATGGGGGGGGGGAGGGCATGTGTAGGACGAAAGAAATTTGGGTTGTGGCCGAGGGGGGGAGGTTTTCAGGTGTGTGTGTGGTGGGGGGGGGGAAAGGCTGTTTTGCATATCAATTTGCTGGGCGGAAAATGGCAGATTTGAGTCGCGAGGGAAGAAAGAGGCTGTGTGTGTTGGTTACTTAATCTCTGAGATTAATATTAATGGCGGAATGAGGGTTTGTGGGGTGATGCATCTAATTGTGTTTGTATATTTCTGTTTCTGTGTCTATCTNATGATAGAGCCTAATAGGCTCAGGAATCTGACACGGTTGATGACAGTTGAGAGGCGGGACCAAAGAGCCAAAGCTCAATCCCCGCAAGCACAATAGGTGAGTACAAATAGGTGAGTACACACACACACACACACACACACACACACACCACACACACACCACACACACACACACACACCACACACACACACACAAAGTTAAGTTGGAAGCCCCCTTGGGAATGAGTGATCATAGTGTATTGAGCTTTGAGTACCTGGTTGAGCTAGGAATTATCACCCCAAAAAAGAACTGGGAACCAAAGGGCTGGCGTACAGAAAGGGAAACTATGAGGAGATGAATAAATTCCTATGGGATATACATTGGGACACAGAACTCGGAACCAAGTCCGTACAAGACATGATGGACTATGTCACCCAAAAATGTCAGGAGGCTGTAAGCAGGTTTGTCCCAGCCCAACAGGAAAAAACAGAGAAGCAAAGGAAGAATCCGTGGTTTAATAGGGAATGTATGAAAGCAAAGGAGCTGAACAAAAGGGCATGGAGGAACTTCCGTAATAACAGAACACCAGAAAGTAGAGAGAGTACCAGAGAACCAGGAACGAGTATGTCAGTGTGAGAAGAGCAGCTGAGAAAAGGTATGAAAATGATATAGCTAACAAAGCCAAGACTGAACCAAAGCTACTACACAGTCACATCAGGAGGAAGACAACAGTGAAGGAACAGGTGATTAAACTTAGGGTGGGCGAGGACAGGTACACAGAGAATGACAAAGAGGTGTGTGAAGAACTCAACAAAAGGTTCCAGGAGGTCTTTACAATAGAACAGGGAGATATCACGGCGCTGGGAGAGGTGGCAGCAAACCAGGTGACCTTGGATAGGTTCGAAATTACAAGAGATGAGGTCAAAAAGCACCTATTGGAGCTGGATGTGAGAAAAGCTGTTGGGCCGGATGGAATCTCGCCATGGGTATTGAAAGAGTGTGCAGGAGCACTTTGCTTACCACTCTCCATAGTGTATAGTAAGTCACTGGAAACGGGGGACCTACCAGAAATATGGAAGACTGCTAATGTAGTACCAATATACAAAAAGGGTGACAGACAAGAGGCACTGAACTACAGGCCAGTGTCCTTAACTTGTATACCATGCAAGGTGATGGAGAAGATTGTGAGAAAAAACCTAGTAACACATCTGGAGAGAAGAGACTTCGTGACAACCCATCAACATGGGTTCAGGGAGGGTAAATCTTGCCTTACAGGCTTGATAGAATTCTACGATCAGGTGACAAGAATTAAGCAAGAAAGAGAAGGGTGGGCGGACTGCATTTTTTTGGACTGTCGGAAAGCCTTTGACACAGTACCCCATAAAAGGTTGATGCATAAGCTGGAGAAACAGGCAGGAGTAACAGGTAGGGCGCTCCAGTGGATAAGGGAGTACCTAAGCAATAGGAAGCAGAGAGTTACAGTGAGGGGTGAGACCTCAGACTGGCGTGAAGTCACCAGTGGAGTCCCACAGGGCTCTGTACTTGGACCTATCCTGTTTCTGATATACGTAAATGATCTCCCAGAGGGTATAGACTCATTCCTCTCAATGTTTGCTGACGACGCCAAAATTATGAGAAGGATTAAGACAGAGGAGGACAGCTTGAGACTTCAAGAAGACCTGGACAAGCTGCAGGAATGGTCGAACAAATGGCTGTTAGAGTTTAACCCAAGCAAATGTAATGTAATGAAGATAGGGGTAGGAAGCAGGAGACCAGATACAAGGTATCATTTGGGAGATGAAATACTTCAAGAGTCAGAGAGAGAGAAAGACCTGGGGGTTGATATCACGCCAGACCTGTCCCCTGAAGCTCATATCAAGAGGATAACATCAGCAGCATATGCCAGGTTGGCTAACATAAGAACGGCCTTTAGAAACTTGTGTAAGGAATCTTTCAGAACATTATATACCACATATGTCAGACCAATCCTGGAGTATGCGGCTCCAGCATGGAGTCCCTATCTAGTCAAGCATAAGACTAAACTGGAAAAGGTTCAAAGGTTTCCCACCAGACTAGTACCCGAGCTGAGAGGTATGAGCTACGAGGAGCGACTGCAGGAATTAAACCTCACTTCGTTGGAAGACAGAAGAGTTAGGGGGGACATGATCACCACATTCAAGATTCTCAGGGGAATCGACAGGGTTGATAAAGACAGGCTGTTTAACACAAGGGGCACACGCACTAGGGGACACAGGTGGAAACTGAGTGCCCAAATGAGCCACAGAGATATTAGAAAGAACTTTTTTAGTGTCAGAGTGGTTTACAAATGGAATGCATTAGGAAGCGATGTGGTGGAGGCTGACTCCATACACAGTTTCAAGTGGAGATATGATAGAGCCCATTAGGCTCAGGAAACTGTACACCTGTTGATTGACGGTTGAGAGGCGGGACCAAAGAGCCAGAGCTCAACCCCCGCAAGCACAACTAGGTGAGTACAACTAGGTGAGTACACACACACACACACACACACACACACACACACACACACACACACACACACACACACACACACACACACACACACACACACACACACTTTCCGGGTGTAATACCTAGGAAGTGTTGACGGAGAGATTATTAAAGGGATAGTGGAGAGGAGCGAGAGAGAAAGAGAGAAAAAGACAGACGGAGACACATGACGACGATACACACACACACAGAATGGTCGAAACAGCATAATAAATCACACGACAAGTGGTCGAGGCTCAGCAGCCACACCACGCTGACCTAAAACAAGCACATAAACAGACCCCAACTGGCGCCGCACGCCGCCGCCCTAAAACTTGCCGACGTCAGCCCACCCGCCTGACACCAGACGGTGGTGCCGCCGCGCCAGGCATTTTAGTCTACCTCATATCCCAGTGTTCGCCCTAAGAAGCTCTCACACTTGCCTGGTCTACATGACATTTAATTATAATTTTGCCCCGAGGGGGCAAAATTAGGCAGCACCACTCATCCTGTGAGTGGACACACCGCCATAGTGACAGTATTGGGCAGCACCACTCATCCTGTGAGTGGACACACCGCCATAGTGACAGTATTGGGCAGCGTCACTCATCCTGTGAGTGGACACACCGCCATAGTGACAGTATTGGGCAGCGTCACTTATCCTGTGAGTGGACACACCGCCATAGTGACAGTATTGGGCAGCGCCACTCATCCTGTGAGTTGACACACCGCCATAGTGACAGTATTGGGCAGCGCCACTCATCCCGTGAGTGGACACACCGCCATAGTGACAGTATTGGGCAGCGTAACTCATCCCGTGAGTGGACACACCGCCATAGTGACAGTATTGGGCAGCGTCACTCATCCTGTGAGTGGACACACCGCCATAGTGACAGTATTGGGCAGCACCACTCATCCTGTGAGTGGACACACCGCCATAGTGACAGTATTGGGCAGCGTCACTCATCCTGTGAGTGGACACACCGCCATAGTGACAGTATTGGGCAGCGCCACTCATCCTGTGAGTGGACACACCGCCATAGTGACAGTATTGGGCAGCGTCACTCATCCTGTGAGAGGACACACCACCATAGTGACAGTATTGGGCAGCGCCACTCATCCTGTGAGTGGACACACCGCCATAGTGACAGTATTGGGCAGCGCCACTCATCCTGTGAGTGGACACACCGGCATAGTTACAGTATTGGGCAGCGCCACTCATCCTGTGAGTGGACACACCGCCATAGTGACAGTATTGGGCAGCGCCACTCATCCTGTGAGTGGACACACCGCCATAGTGACAGTATTGGGCAGCGCCACTCATCCTGTGAGTGGACACACCGCCATAGTGACAGTATTGGGCAGCGCCACTCATCCTGTGAGTGGACACACCGCCATAGTGACAGTATTGGGCAGCGCCACTCATCCTGTGAGTGGACACACCGCCATAGTGACAGTATTGGGCAGCGTCACTCATCCTGTGAGTGGACACACCGCCATAGCTGCATGTATAACACTCCCCAATAGGAAGAAAACCCGCTGGGTTGTACCCAGACATAGCTGGGACTTGCGTAACTGTCTCAAGTGAACAACTTCTCAAACAAGAAAATTAAGACTGTCAACCCTTAAAATTTTGCGTTATCTTACAGGTGCAAAATGATGGGGGTCTCTTAAGAACAGTTATCAATATTTTACAAATTGTATTTTCCTAACTCAAACAATGTGGGGGTTTACTATTCTACACATATTTCTAATGAATCTTAAGATGTTCACATTCTCTCAGGTAGTGGTCAAGGCGGTGTCCGTCACTCTTACCACAGATTCTATAACTTCGCTGCTCAACTGTTGTTTCCAATCCCAATCTCCATAGATATTTGTATCCAAGACGGATTCTCGCTATTACTGATTCTCTCCCATAATGATTGGGATTGCCAGCTGCAACCATATTGTACTATTAAGTGAATAATTATGAAAAGAAGGCAGCAATACAACATATTAAATTAGTACTGCCTGATAAATTGCTTGGTGCATTGCAGGCTGCACTTGCAAGATCATTAACTGAACAACTTACTATATCATACAAAAGTAATCATGATGGATTGCGTCTCCAAGTTTGAGATGACGCAAATGAACCACAGACTCAAGTTCTCGTTATACCCTTCATTCTCTCTCTAAATCCTTCGTGAATAACGAGACAAGAGTAATCAGAAAATTAATTACAATCACTGGGCGGGACTTAAATACCCGGACGGGTAGCGTCCGGGTATTGTAGCTGTGTTTGCGGTGGTTGAGCTCCAGCTGCCGGTCCCCCTTCAGCGTCATGGCAAGGTGTGTCCATTTAAGGATCAGAAGAAAATGTATATATGCTGGTTAGCATTCTAAATGTGTGGCCACGTCTGTGGTAGAAAAATAATGAAAAGGAAGGATGTTATGAGGGGGAAGAGGGGGGGGGAGGAGAGAAGATATAGGAGCTGCTAAATGGCAGGTGGGAGTGAAGAAAAGTGCACAACCTCACGGACCATCAGGGATCGAACGCCGACCTGCAAGTAGCAACGCCAATATCACTCTTCCGACCGTAGTCTGTAATCACGGGTCTTCGGTCCCTTACACAACGGATTATAAATGATTCAACTATCATTGGTTCTCAAGTCCTTGCGAGAAGATGTTAAACTTCTTCCTTGCAGGAAAAAACTACTCTACTTCTTGCAGAAAAGCTCTACAAACTCTACTTCTTGCAGAAAACTGTCAAGTTTTATTGCACATCTTGCAGAAAACTGTCAAGTTTTAATAAAACACGTCTTTTTGACCGTTTGCACCTAGCACAGGTACATAATATTAGGCCTACCCTGAAGGATACACAAATGGAGGTAAATTCTTATACAAGCACCTCCCACCTCAGCCTCCAACATTCCATAAAAAAAACAAAAAAAAGGACTCTTTCAAGGCGATTTGCTTAACCTACGTAAGACCAATACTGGAATATGTAGAACTGGCCGGTCGTCAGCACCTTGTCAAGCACAAATCAAAAATTTAAAAAGTACAGAATGAAGAGGAGCTAAATTTCACAACTATAAAGAAAAGGAACTATGAGGGGACATGAGAACGACCTTTAAGATATTAAGGGGAATAAATAAGGAAGAGATTGGTAAATTGGGAGAAAATAATACTAGTAGACATTAATACAAATTGGACAAGTAAAAGTCAAAGAAATGATAGAAAATCCTCGTACTCTGAACATGGGGTCAACAAGTAAAATACAATGAACGAATAAGTTGTGGAAGCCACCTCCATCCACAACTTTAATGCCAGATTCGACCAAATAATTCGAACGTCAGGCGACTTCAGTTATAACACAACCGGTTCAACAAGGCCACAGTAGACAGTAGACAGTAGACAGTAGACAGGCATAAGGAGCTTGACCTCACTTCCCACCAGGGTAGCAAATATCCTAAGCTACCCAATCCTCTTGAGATGTATCTCACCACCTCAATAAACCTACTTGAACTTGAACCTCACTTCCCAGGACTCACTGGATAGCTAGGTAGATAAGCATCTTTATCCCCGTTACCCACAGCCGTCACCTACCCATCCCCTCCTATTCCCCCCCCCCATCCCGACCCATCCACCGCCCTCACCAAAGCAGGTTATGAAAAACATATCAAAGGGCGTATGCCACAGGCTGTGACAGCCGCACCAAATATATGACAGCGGCGCCTGCCAAATGGCTCCACTCAGCATTTTTTGATGTATAATGTTGGGGCTTTATTGAGTGTTAAGGATTAATGTATAATCTTATCGATACATTCAACGCTAAGGTTTAATGAATGGTGTTACTTATAAACGAGTGTGCAGGATTTATGTATAGTAATATGTATACACTGAGAGAGCAGGATTATTGTACGATAATATGTATACACTGAGAGAGCCGTGTTATTGTGATTTTCATGTGAATTATTAATACGTTTCTTCAGACGTCTATAAATGTATTGTGTTTCTGCATGTTGGCAAGAATGCAACACGCCCTCAGCCCCTTCTTGATGGAGTTCTGGGAGTTCTTCTACTCCCCAAGCCCAGCCCGAGGCCAGGCTTGACTTGCGAGAGTTTGGGCCACTGGGCTGTTGCTTGAAGCGCCCCGCAGGCCCACATACCCACCACAGCCCGGTTGGTCCGGCACTCCTTGAAGAAAACTATCTAGTTTTCCTCTTGAAGATGTACACGAGAGGTCCCTCCCCCCTC
>WNGS01167840.1:9846986-9859656 GCA_020271785.1 Procambarus virginalis | reverse complement strand
TGTGAGTACAAATAGGTGAGTACACACACACACACACACACACACACACACACACACACACACACACACACACACACACACACACACACACACACACACACACACAAAGTTAAGTTGGAAGCCCCCCTTGGAATGAGTGATCATAGTGTATGGAGCTTTGAGTTACCTGGTTGAGCTAGGAATTATCACCCCAAAAAAGAACTGGGAACCAAAAGGGCTGGCGTACAAGAAGGAAACTATGAGGAGATGTAATAAAGTCCTATGGGATATACATTGGGGACACAGAACTCGGAACCAAATCCGTACAAGACATGATGGTCTATGTCCCCAAAACATATCAGGAGGCTGTAACAAGGATTGTCCCAGCCCAACAGGAAAAAACGAGAAGCAAAGAAGAAACTGGGGTTTAATAGGGAATGTATGAAAGCAATGGAGCTGAACAAAAGGGCATGGAGGTAGCTTCCGTAATAACAGAACACAGAAAGTAGAGAGAGAACCAGATAACCAGGAACGAGTATGTCAAGTGTGAGAAGAGCGTTGGAAAAGGTATGAAATGATATATATATTCATATATAATATATATATATATATATATGAATATTATATATCTATATATATATAATATATATATATATATATATATATATATATATATATATATATATATATATATATATATATCGTACCTAGTAGCCAGAACGCACTTTTTGGCCTACTATGCAAGGCCCGATTTGCCTAATAAGCCAAGTTTTCCTGAATTAATTATTTTCTCAATTTTTTTCTTATGAAATGATAAACCTACCCATTTCATTACGTATGAGGTCAATTTTTTATTATTGGAGTTAAAATTAACGTAGATATATGACTGAACCTAACCAACCCTGCCTAACCTAACCTAACCTATCTTTATAGATTAGGTTAGGTTAGGTAGCCGAAAAAGTTAGGTTAGGTTAGGTTAGGTAGGTTAGGTAGTCGAAAACAATTAATTCATGAAAACTTGGCTTATTAGGCAATCGGGCCTTGCATAGTAGGCTGAGAAGTGCGTTCTGGCTACTAGGTACGACATATATATATATATATATATATATATATATATATATATATATATATATATATATATATATATATATTCTCGTATTATATGTCTTGTTGCTCGTATTAATTAATGTGTATTTGCTTGTATTAATAAGCCTCAGTAATGTGCCTTTGTCGGGAATAAATAAAATATTCTTGTCTTTGACATCCTCCATCTGTCTGGAGGTCGTCTAGAGACCTCTGTGCTCTCCTGACGTCATCTTCGCTTACGTCAATTTTTACGTAATTCAATTACGTCAATTCGTCTCGAATTGACGTATTTGTGATGATGAGCAATTACGTTAATTTTGCACCAACAACGAAGAAGGACACAGATGATTCCATTGTCAGACGGTCGGCAGTTATTAAACTGGCGCTTCTCGTTACCACGTTGTTTGTCACCGTTCCTCTCTGTTTCCTAACAGAGAGGTGTCCTCTTATCCCTCGAAACACTATTCCAGAATTGCTTGCTTAGTGCGGAAAGGCTCCGACACAAGAACCTTTTGTGCGGGATATCAAACGATATTTGACAAAAAAAACACACACACAAAGCCCACCCTTCTCTCTCTCCTGTTTTATCACTGTGATTCACTCATAAAACTAATACATTCGTGAGGCAAAATCTACCATTTCTGAATCAAAGCTGGAGTTAAGACACAAAAATTCTTTGTTACATGATTCGTTTCCCTACGAGCTCCTCCAGGATGCTGCTAAAGTGGCTCGTAGCAGTGTGCGAGTTATGCATACTAACTACGTGCTAGCGTAGAGTGCATACTAACTAGCATTCACTCTGGCACCCTGTGGGGAACGCTAGTTAGTAATATTGATCTGTGGCTCTGTGGTTCCTGTTTTCTTTCCTTTTTTTGTATATTGGAACAACATTGGATGTCAGTTGTCTCATTTGCGGTGATGAATTGAAGAGCATTGTGATAGGGAAGCCTTAGGAACCTAACTATCATTCTAAGGCTTCTTGGTGAGACTTCGTCTGGTACCAGAGCCTTCGTCTTATCCAAAATCCTCCAGTTGTCTCGTCAACTCTTCCATTATGACCACTATTCCACTCAGTCTAATATTCAGGAGACTTCGTTCTTCCAGATGTACTGCAAGATTTGGCTCCGATAGTGTTACTTCCTGGGATCATTCGTTTACTACTTCATGTACTTCTTTGTCATTTTCCGAGTGGTTGTCACCTGTTTTTTTCTCTCGTCTGATTACCCGTTCGTTCACCGTCAATTTCTGTCTTATGTGGCTATGTATATGTTGAGGTTGTTCTTAAGCCTCGGAAGTAGTTTCATTTCTATGTTGCTTCTCTGCCTCTCTTCTCACCCTCACAAATATTTTAAGATATCTGTGCAGAGCTTCACCCGGGTTCTCCGATAGTTGTCTAAACTAAATTCTGCACCTCTGGAAGGAGTTCGTTTCCTAGTTTGAATACTTTCTAGATTGGTTACCACTGTATGTGGTACTACAGCAAGCGGTTATCGTTTCGGCTGGCAGTCCAGTTTTCTAAAGTTTAGATTGCCACTGAGGGAATGTAAAGTTTCTAGCTACGTTCAAGTTCGCAACTTGGTCACAAAAAAATTCCGCAAAGTCTGCAATGGGGGATTGACTCCAGAACCCGCCGGAACATCATGAAAAACTGTGGAAGAGCTTATAGCACATTGCTCGGTGCCGTTTATGGTGAGATTGACTGTCTTCTGGTCGATGCCTCCTTCTGGCATTGAGCTAAAACTTAAGCAATAAACTGCAATATTTCCGAGGCCAATTATGTCCTCTTGGTCGTCCACCTTCACTCTTAACACTACACTTCACACACACACTACATTTAACACACTGCCTCCCTTACCCCATACACTGCCTCCCTTACCCCATACACTGCCTCCCTTACCTCATACACTGCCTCCCTTATCCCATACACTGCCTCCCTTACCCCATACACTGCCTCCTGACCCATACACTGCCTCCCTTACCCCATACACTGCCTCCCTTACCCCATACACTGCCTCCCTGACCCATACACTGCTCCCTTACCCATACACTGCCTCCCTTACCCCATACACTGCCTCCCTTACCCCATACACTGCCTCCCTTACCCCATACACTGCCTCCCATACCCCATACACTGCCTCCCTTATCCCATACACTGCTTCCCTTACCCCCATACACTGCCTCCCTTACCCCATACACTGCCTCCCTTACCCCATACACTGCCTCCCTGACCACATACACTGCCTCCCTTACCTCATACACTGCCTCCCTTATCCCATACACTGCCTCCCTTACCCCATACACTGCCTCCCTGACCCCATACCTGCCTCCCCTTACCCCATACACCTGCCTCCCTTACCCCCTACACTGCCTCCTTACCCCATACACTGCCTCCCTTACCCCATACATCTGCCTCCCTTACCCTACACTGCCTCCCATACCCCATGACACTGCCTCCCTTATCCCATACACTGCCTCCCTTACCCATACACTCCCTCCCTTACCCCATACACTGCCTCCCTTACCCCATACACTTGTCCTCCCTACCCCATACACTGCCTCCCTGACCCCATACACTGCCTCCCTGACCCCATACACTGCCTCCCTTACCCCATACACCTGCCTCCTTACTCATACAACTGCCTCCCTTACCCCATACACTGCCTCCCTACCCTCATACACTGCCTCCTTACCTCATACACTGCCCCCTTACCCCATACACTGCCTCCCTTACCCCATACACTGCCTCCCTTACCTCATACACTGCCTCCCTTACCTCATACACTGCCTCCCTTACCCCATACACTGCCTCCCTTACCTCATACACTGCCTCCCTTACCTCATACACTGCCTCCCTTACCCCATACACTGCCTCCCTTACCTTATACACTGCCTCCCTTACCTCATACACTGCCTCCCTTACCCTATACACTGCCTCCCTTACCCCATACACTGCCTCCCTTACCCCATACACTGCCTCCCTTACCCCATACACTGCCTCCCTTACCCCATACACTGCCTCCCTTACCCCATACACTGCCTCCCTTACCCCATACACTGCCTGCCTTGCCTCACGGCGTGAGGAGGTCAGCGCATGTCAGGTCCCAGCTGATAAGACCGAGACACAAAACTGTACCATGAGAGCCTCTCCATGACGCCACTATCATGATGGCCGCTACAGGGGGGCTGCTGT
The DNA here is from genome assembly GCA_020271785.1 of Procambarus virginalis. Taxonomy (NCBI): domain Eukaryota; kingdom Metazoa; phylum Arthropoda; class Malacostraca; order Decapoda; family Cambaridae; genus Procambarus; species Procambarus virginalis. The sequence goes on along the minus strand of WNGS01167840.1, from coordinate 9,855,401 downwards.
AACCCTGCAACCTTCCGCAAGATACAGCCTCTCCCGCCGGCCTCTGCTGCAAAATGGCACAGATGCAGCGGGGTCAGAATTAATGTATTAGACGCTCCGAGAAAATATGGAAAAGAAAAGAGAGATCAATGTTGTGGGAAAAGAAAGGAAGATAGTTGGTGATAAATGCTGAAGTTCAGCGCCGCAAACTCGGAATCTGCGGCGGCGATCGCTTTCAATGGCTATGCCGCCGGCGGACAATGGCAAATCAATGCCTGCTGGTGTGTGCAAGTGTCGATACGGTCGGCGCTGGAGTGGACCCGTGGAACAGTCCACCTTACCTTGCGTTCACCTTGCATTGATTTCGGGGATCAATGTCCCCGCGGCCCGGTCTCTGAACAGGCCTCCTGGTTGATGGTCTGACCAACCAAGCTGTTCCATGCTGTTGGACCACAATTACAAAACCACCACAGTGATGTATATATAATATGTCTATGTTACATATATTTAATGGCTATGTCACAGCTAGTTATTACACCTATATACCGAGTAAATGTAATTTATGCAGCGTCTATGCTATACCTATTTCATATATATATATATATATATATATATATATATATATATATATATATATATATATATATATATATATATATATGAAATATATATATATGTCAAATATATGTAACATCTGTCACATAAACGAAATGTCTGTGTCACGTGTTTGGCCGAAAGTTACCAGAAAACTTGATATTTTGCATCACTGTTTAAGCCTGATCACCAAGGGTGGTAAACAAAACTATGTGGAAAGAACGAATGTAAATGGATAACATAATACGTGAACACAAATTATGAAATAGATTTTTACAAGTGTGATGTATCTTTCCCCAAGAGTTCTATGTGTACCCTGTATCTTTCAATGCATCTCAAACCATTGTAATGGGTGATTTTAATGCTAGACACACTAGCCTGGGTGACACCAAAACAAACAGGAATGGCAGAGTCTTTGTAAAATACTTAAGAGATAATAACATGTCCGTATTCAACTTTGACTCCTCTAACGTCACACACCTCATGGGTGGCAGGCTTGATTATGTCATTGGTCACGGTCTCATTGATAATGCTGTCGGAGGATCAATTGCTCATGAATTAGTTAGTGATCACTTTGCCATATTCAGTTCATACACTATCAATAATCTCAAACCCCCAAACTTTGCAAAAAAAAGTAATTAACATCCCTGAAAATTTACACATGCTCTTCAAATTCCGCATTTCTGAATGGTATAACACTTACTGTTTTACTACCGTCAATGCATTATATGAGGACCTGGTCACTGAAGTAACCGCTTTTTATGACAATGTTGTAAAATCCACGAGACCCAAACCAGTGAGGAAGGGACAGAGGTGGTTCACTGACTCACGCCTTGAGCCCATGCATGACAGAGTTCTATTCCTAGCTGAGCAGTATAAAACACATAAAACAGCTGACACCCTCAACATATTTCTTAAAGCCAGCCGAGAGTTTAGAGAGCTAAAGGAACAGGTGTATAACCAGCACTGGGAACAGTTTTTGCAAGGCATCAATCATGCAACCTCCTCATCCCAAATGTGGAATAAAATTAAAAAGATTTCTCGTCCTAGCAGTCGTCAACTTGATCACCATTCACCCGTAGACTATGCCGACATGCTGCTTCAGCAATATGCAAGCACTGCTAGTATAAGCAGCCTGCCCCTAGATGTGCAAAACTATCTGGCTAGTACCAAAATAAATCGTAACTTCAATATTGAAATTGCCTGTAGTGAAATAGGGCCTGATGATAACTATGGCATAACCCCCTTTGAAATTAAACATGCACTCAAGAAAGGTAAGGCTACCTCTCCTGGAGAGGATGGCATCACATACAACACCATGAGAGTACTTGCTGAGCTGCCAAATAGCCCTCTGCTAGAATTGTTTAATCAAAGTCTAAGGCAGGGTGTCTTACCTGACCGCTGGACACAGGCACTCATAATACCCATACCCAAGCCTAATTCACAAAAATTTAGACCCATTTCTCTGACGTCGTGCATGTGTAAAGTTCTTGAGAGAATTATTCTCGACAGACTAATGTTTCAAATCAAGCCCCACCTTGCCCCTAACCTGTATGGTTTTCTTCCTGGAAGAAGCACACAAACTTGCTTTGCTGAGTATTTTATCAGAGAGGGACCAAACTCTCAGGCGGCATTTATTGATCTCCAAACTGCCTTTGATACAGCAAACAGAGAAATAATCCTAGAACAGCTAGCCTCTTTTGGAGTTAAGGGAAGACTGTTGACATGGCTCAGGGGTTACCTGAGTAACAGAACCGCCTCAGTCCTTTTCAAGGGGGTCAAAAGTAAACTTTGTGCACGCTTTGAGTTGGGTACACCCCAGGGTGGAGTGCTAAGTCCTACACTGTTCAATGTTCTGATGCATAAATTAACAATTGATATTCCCACACTACCTGATGAAGCCGTCATTTGTTATGCCGATGATATATGCATTGTTGCAAATTCCCAAACTAGACTGCAAGCTCTACTTGATTCATTCGCTGCTAAAAGCATTGAATGTGGTCTTGTTATCTCTATAACTAAATCCAGAGTTCTCCATCCCCGAGAGAATACTCGTGTCCCTATAACTTTCAAGGTCAACAACCAGAACATTGAAACGTGTAGGCAGCACAAATACCTTGGAGTTGGTATTAACAGTGACATTGTAAATGATCTACTCTGTAGGTTAAAAGAAAGACTAAAACCATTGAAAACACTTACTGGTAGGAATATTGGTATCAATATTAAATATGCTAGACTATTCTATATGATGTTTGTTAGATCTCTCGTTGATTATAATGCTCTGCACTTAATTAATTTCCCCTCCTCTGTGTTGGAGAAACTTGAAGTAGTACAGAATGAGGCCATGAGGATAATTCTTGGTGCCCCAAGATGCACAAGAATCATCAACATGCGGGAAGAACTGAAGCTTCCAACCATACAAGAGAGAATAATGCAAGTCAACACCACCTTTTGCCTTAAAGTCATGAGAGACCCTACATCTCCTGCATTGCTCAGAGACAAATTATTTAGTGCTGTTAACACCCTATTGACCGGTGCCGATATACCAACTCACTCCTTTTATGATAAATGGCTGAGCAACAATGCTTACAATCTCCTCATACTTAACATCCCTTTTAAGTGCAATCTACCTATCTCTGATATTCCTCTTTATCTGTACCCCACCATTCAAGTATCATACACACCTGTCACCAAGAAAGATAATGAGAATCTTGCTCTTCTCAAAGCTGTCACTCTTGAAACAATTGCCTCCTCCATCGAGGGTTTAAGATCTCACGAGCACTGTGTCTACACCGACGGCTCAGTCCAATCCTCTACTGGACGGACTGCAGCAGCATGTAGGTTTTATAGAAATAATATTTGCACAAAGACTGTCAGTGTCAGGTTAAACAACTGGCTGACCTCCACACAAGCAGAACTAGCAGCATTACACTTAGCTACCAGTACATTAAAAAACATTGGAGGAGGAATAATATTCTGTGATTCAAAGTCTGCTCTTCAAGCAATCGAAAACTTCTCTTGGAAGATCGATAGCAAGAACCTCATACTCCCAATTATAAATGACCTAATTGATGCACAGAGTAAAGGGTCTCGAATTTCCTTTGTATGGATACCTTCACACATAAATATAACCCATCATAATGAAACAGACATTGCAGCCAAATTAGCGTGTAACAAGTTTGAAGTTGACTTAGATCTAGGTATCCCCATCTCTGCTGTCAAAACTGTATTGATCCAAACATTCAGATCTGATAGGAAAGAACTTACTGACTCCCAACGACCTGAAAGTACTAGTATAAAAAGCTATGATTTGTTCAGATCTGAAACCTACATCTATGGGCAGCACAAAACGTCCACTAGACTGTGCGACACAGTGGTTGCAAGGATCAGGTTGGGTTACCGTTACCTGTGGCAGGTGGCTGCAGGTGACGGATCTCCCAATCCTGAGCACTCCAGTTGCAAACTCTGTGAGCAGGAACTACGGCACGATCTCCCGCACTACATCACTGAATGCCCAGTTATTAGACCTTTCAGACCAGTTGGCATGAGGTACCTGGAGCTTTGCAATTACTTTATTCACTCTCGTATTCTTGAAGATATCCTTACAGTGTACCCAAAATTTGCCAGTGCAGGCTACTAAACATATGGCCCTGTATGACTAACCATCCTGCGAGATGGGGACCTTTATTACCACTGCTACCTTATTCAATCTTGTGTTGATGATATCCTCAAAATGCATCCGGAGTCTGCCAGTGCAGACTGCTTATCACATGCCTCTGTATGACTAACCATCCTGTGTGATGGGGATTTTCTAGCATCAACTAGTTAGCTTTTTTTTTGACACACTGTACTCCACTTCATATAGTCTAGGGTAGCTGCACTAATGCAGATGTACCTAAGGAATTAATAAAAAAAAAATTCAATGCATGGGAAGAACTGAAGCTTGCAACCATACTAGAGAGAATCATGCAAGCCAACACGATCTTTGCCTTAAAGTCATGAGAGGCCCTACATCCCCTGCATTGCTCAGAGACAAATTATTTAATGCTGTTAACACCCTATTGACTGGTGCAGACATACCAACTCACTCCTTTTATGATAAATGGCTGAGTTATATAAATAAATGACTACCTTATTCACTCTTATGTTCATGATGATATCCTCATAATGCACCCAGAGTTTGCCAGTGCAGACTACTGATCACATGCCTATATATGACTTACCATCCTGTGCGATGGGGATTTTTAGCTTCACGTAGCTCATTTTTTGACACACTGTACTTCTCTTCATAGTCTAGGGTCATGTATCTTTCCCCAAGTGTAATGGCGGTAACTTTTTTTATTTTCAATTGCAAACAATACCAATTTCCAGTTGTCCCAAATGTTGGCAGCGGTGGGATTCACAACATTACAATAAAACTACAAAACGTGCATAAACCATAACTTTATGCTGTTATTAAATAATTAGAAACAGAGGCACCGGGGAGTTTGATGAGTGTGGACAATATACTGGGTAGACCTGTTACACTTGAGGAAAGATACAAAGATACATCACACTTGGGGAAGATATAGAGCAGACACCCTTCACTTCGAGAAAGATAAAAGGCAGACATATACATTTGGGGAAAGAAGATGTAATCTTGACAGCTGAATCACATCTATATACAAAATACAGCTTTGAAATTTGAAAGGAGAATCAAATGACCAAATCAGTCAAATTGTTGTAACCCACAACCATCAATCAACCAGAACATCACATATTCAGATAGTCTATAACCCCAAAATCACTGGTTCTGAGACCCTACAAATACAACATCACTGTTTCAGGCAGCCTTCATCCACAACATCACTGGATCAGACACTCTAGAACCTCTCCGTGACGTATATTTCCTGCCATAGATTTCAATGTCTGAATAAAACAACTTTCCTGTAACTAGCCATCATGGCTTAAATCCAAAGCCGGGAAAATATCTTGCTTAAATCTACTATACAAACATTGTTGTGACTTTCTCCTGAAATATGCAATGCTCACGGAAATAACTATATCTTTCTACCAGAAGCAGCTACAAATCTACGGTGCCCCCCCCCCTCTCTCTCTCTCTCCTGACCGTCGACTTAGAATAGTTGATAGAACGACAACCACACTTCCTGCAGGGCTGATGTCATAACACCGATGGTCCAAGTGGTTGTAAGTCATTGCTTTACTCTGCCCTTCCTTCCCAGTTCCTTGTTCTCATACCCCTTCCCCCTTTTCCATGTGTTGAATAGTCTTAATGGCTTGCTGGTGTCTATTAATAATACCCTAACTCTCCTTTACAAAGGCTACTGCGAACATGTTAATTAATCTTAACATATTAATTAGGTATCATCATCCTTCTTCGTAGAAAAATGATGTTAAAAAACTGGGATGATTGCAAAGCCATGAGTTTAGCGGATGATGTCAGCAAACACCGAGGGATCCTCAAAGACAAAGTTAAGATCATTAAGGCTAAACAAAGACAATGACAGGAAACGCCGAAACTTAACAAAGAAATACCACTAAACCAGGGCATAGCTTACACTAAGCTTACACTGTTACAAAGACACGAAGCCAAAGCTATATAGAAACAAAGACACAAAGAAAAGGCTAAAGAACGACAACTAAGGCAAGATTAAACTCACTAAACCAAACGAAATACTGAACCACACACAAACAAGTCCACTAAGCTCAAAGGCACTGACGCTTGTCCCGGAGCCGGATATAAGCTTGGAGAGAGAGAGAGAGAGAGAGAGAGAGAGAGAGAGAGAGAGAGAGAGAGAGAGAGAGAGAGAGAGAGAGAGAGAGAGAGAGAGAGAGAGAGAGAGAGAGAGATCCCCGCATATACCAAGTCTAATTCAGCTTTAAGAAAGCGAATAAAACATAAGACCCTGAGGTAAAACTTATATATATAATGTCTATATAAAAGCAAAAAGTGTATGGTGGGAGGAGAATGGTAGCAAATCAGGTGAGGTGAGGGAGGGAGGGAGGGATCGAGTGGCAGCCAGTGGCATGCTGCCACTGGATGCCATTGCCACTGCCACTCAGCATACCAACTTAGTGATTCGTTATGGTGAACACGAATGTAGATACTTATATATAGCGTCTGTATATAGTGAATAAAAGCAAAAACAGTATTGTGGGAGGAGATTGTGGGTGAGTCGGGTGACTTGAGGGAGGGAGGAAGTAGCAGCCAGTGGCGGGCTGCCACTGGCACTGCCACTCAGCATGCCAACTTAGTGGTTCGTTATGGTGAACACGAATGTAGATACTTATATATACGTTTGTATATAGTGAATAAAAGCAAAAACAGTATGGTGGGAGGAGAATGTGGGCGAGTGAGGTGTTGAGGGAGTGAGTGGCTGGCTGGTGTGTGGCGGTCACTCCTCGTTACTTTTTGACTCATAATGGCAACTTAGTGGTTCGTTATGGTGAACAAAACATGCAGATACTTATATATAACCTGTGTATATAGTGTAATAACCGACAAAGTATTTGTTCACTGTTTGATGAACATAATTGAATCAACAATATGCACACCATATTATTGAGTACAGCGATGATTCACTCATTTTATTATATAAATATATCACACTACACACTATTGAATAATATTACAGCAAAAAAACTATGAAAAATCAATCAGAGACATTGAAATAATTAGGTAATTATCTCTTTGTGGTAACTCCGGGCTGACAGCTGGCGAGCAACAGACCGTCTGGGACGCACGCTGAGTCAGCGCCTGTTTTTTGCCAGACTTCCCCGCCCTATAGCGGGCAATATATGCCACTTATGATTTTTTTATATTTTTCCCATGATCAGTGAACACAAATTAACAGGTTTAGAAGAATTTTTTTTTTTTTTTTGGGTATGTGCTTGTGAGTGACACATGCTAAATAGCCAGGTGCCATACAAGTGTTAATAATATCCCTATTCTTAAATCTTTGCAACCATCCTTTACTAGCTCCAAAAATCTGGAATGTTCATTTTTTCTGCATATTTATCTGTGGCATTCTTAATGCATCGCCACCAAGTGCCATACCCACAGAGCGCTCCTGGTTAAACCATTTATACACAGGTTTGTCTAATTTTGTATTTGAAGCTCCTTTGATTGTTTTCCTCTTATTTAATGCACCACTACCACTTGCAGCAAGGAACTTCCTAATATCATCTTTCTATTTTTTTATTTTACTTTTCCTGACGTTAAATTCTGTTGATAGCTTAGTATTTACCTAAGTGTAGTTACAGGATGAAAGCTACGCTCGTGGTGTCCCGTCTTCCCAGCACTTTTTGTCATCTAATGCTTTGAAATTACTGACGGTTTTGGCCTTCACCACCTTCTCACCTAACTCGTTCCAACCATCTACCACTCTGTTTACAAAAGGGAATTTTCTTATATTTCTCCGGCAGCTTTGTTGCGTTAGTTTAAATCTATGACCTCTTGTTCTTGAAGTTCCGGGTCTCAGGAATTCTTCCCTATCAATTTTATTGATAGGGAAGAATATCGATTCCTGTTACTATTTTGAACGTAGTGATCATATCGCCTCTTTTTCTTCTAACAAGTGTAAAGTAATAAAGATTGGAAAGGAAGAAAGGAGACCAGGAGGACTCTACGCCACAAGGGAATGACAACTACAGGAAGGATTTGGGAGATATCATCTCTACACTAACATCAGAGGTACATATAAACAATGGTAACATCGGCGGCATATGAGACGCTGACAAATATATGAACATCGTTTAGAAACCTAAGTCGGTACTCCTTAAAGGTAATCTGTAAAACCTTTGTTAGCGCAATACTGTAATATGCAACACCGGCATGGAATC
>WNGS01167840.1:9802544-9807819 GCA_020271785.1 Procambarus virginalis | reverse complement strand
GAGAGAGAGGTGCATGGGAGGGGTATCCTCCCCCCTCACCGCTCTCATACTGCTTATCTGAATTATTTATGCCATTATTGACAGGAACTTCTACTAATCCAATGTACCGCCGTCCACACACTTCTTTTTTTCTGATTTTAGTTCTCCAAGTTTGTTCTGCTATATATTTTTTGTCTGTGTATCTTATATACCCTCGAGTCATATATATATATATATATATATAATATATATATATATATATATATATATATATATATATATATATATATATGACTCCTCACCATGAAAGGTTCGAACCTTAGACTGCTAGGATCTATGAAACCAATGACAAGTACAGTACTCTGACCACATGATTATTAAACTATTCAATAGTACTGGATAGCCAAGACTATTTATAATAACCCAATACCCGATAGCACTAGATGTCACAGATCAGAAATAGTTGTCATCACATTAATTCACTATAAGTGGAGAACTCGAGTCTCAGTTGTGACCATTTGCTTCACACACTCCAGTATGCTGCAACACACTCCAGTATGCTGCAACACACTCCAGTATGCTTCAACACACTCCAGAATGCTTCAACACACTCCAGTATGCTTCAACACACTCCAGTATGCTTCAACACACTCCAGTATGCTTCAACACACTCCAGGATGCTTCAACACACTCCAGAATGCTTCAACACACTCCAGCATGCTTCAACACACTCCAGTATGCTTCAACACACTCCAGTATGCTTCAACACACTCCAGTATGCTTCAACACACTCCAGGATGCTTCACCACACTCCAGAGTGCTTCAACACACTCCAGCATGCTTCAACACACTCCAGTATGCTTCAACACACTCCAGTATGCTTCAACACACTCCAGCATGATTCAACACACTCCAGAATGCTTCAACACACTCCAGCATGCTTCAACACACTCCAGTATGCTTCAACACACTCCAGAATGCTTCAACACACTCCAGTATGCTTCAACACACTCCAGTATGCTTCAACACACTCCATCATGCTTCAACACACTCCAGGATGCTTCAACACACTCCAGTATGCTTCAACACACTCCATCATGCTTCAACACACTCCAGGATGCTTCAACACACTCCAGTATGCTTCAACACACTCCAGCATGCTTCAACACACTCCAGCATGCTTCAACACACTCCAGTATGCTTCAACACACTCCAGTATGCTTCAACACACTCCAGCATGCTTCAACACACACCAGTATGCTTCAACACACTCCAGTATGCTTCAACACACTCCATCATGCTTCAACACACTCCAGGATGCTTCAACACACTCCAGTATGCTTCAACACACTCCAGAATGCTTCAACACACTCCAGCATGCTTCAACACACTCCAGTATGCTTCAACACACTCCAGTATGCTTCAACACACTCCAGCATGCTTCAACACACACCAGTATGCTTCAACACACTCCAGCATGCTTCAACACACTCCAGCATGCTTCAACACACTCCAGCGTGCTTCAACACACTCCAGCATGCTTCAACACACTCCAGCGTGCTTCAACACACTCCAGCATGCTTCAACACACACCAGTATGCTTCAACACACTCCAGTATGCTTCAACACACTCCAGCATGCTTCAACACACACCAGTATGCTTCAACACACTCCAGTATGCTTCAACACAATCCATCATGCTTCAACACACTCCAGGATGCTTCAACACACTCCAGTATGCTTCAACACACTCCAGCATACTTCAACACACTCCAGTATGCTTCAACACACTCCATCATGCTGCAACACACTCCAGCGTGCTTCAACACACTCCAGCATGCTTCAACACACTACAGCATGCTTCAACACACTCCAGCATGCTTCAACACACTCCAGCATGCTTCAACACACTCCAGCGTGCTTCAACACACTCCAGCATGCTTCAACACACTCCAGCGTGCTTCAACACACTCCAGCATGCTTCAACACACTCCAGCGTGCTTCAACACACTCCAGCATGCTTCAACACACTCCAGCGTGCTTCAACACACTCCAGCGTGCTTCAACACACTCCAGCGTGCTTCAACACACTCCAGCGTGCTTCAACACACTCCAGTATGCTTCAACACACTCCAGCGTGCTTCAACACACTCCGGCATGCTTCAACACACTCCAGTATGCTTCAACACACTCCAGAATGCTTCAACACACTCCAGCATGCTTCAACACACTCCAGTATGCTTCAACACACTCCAGCATGCTTCAACACACTCCAGCGTGCTTCAACACACTCCAGCGTGCTTCAACACACTCCAGCATGCTTCAACACACTCCAGCGTGCTTCAACACACTCCAGTATGCTTCAACACACTCCAGTATGCTTCAACACACTCCAGTATGCTTCAACACACTCCAGTATGCTTCAACACACTCCAGTATGCTTCAACACACTCCAGTATGCTTCAACACACTCCAGTATGCTTCAACACACTCCAGCATGCTTCAACACACTCTAGCATGCTTCAACACACTCCAGCATGCTTCAACACACTCCAGCATGCTTCAACACACTCCAGAATGCTTCAACACACTCCAGCATGCTTCAACACACTCCAGTATGCTTCAACACACTCCAGCATGCTTCAACACACTCCAGAATGCTTCAACACACTCCAGTATGCTTCAACACACTCCAGTATGCTTCAACACACTCCAGCATGCTTCAACACACTCCAGTATGCTTCAACACACTCCAGCATGCTTCAACACACTCTAGCATGCTTCAACACACTCCAGTATGCTTCAACACACTCCATCATGCTGCAACACACTCCAGCGTGCTTCAACACACTCCAGCATGCTTCAGCACACTACAGCATGCTTCAACACACTCCAGCATGCTTCAACACACTCCAGCATGCTTCAACACACTCCAGCGTGCTTCAACACACTCCAGCATGCTTCAACACACTCCAGCGTGCTTCAACACACTCCAGCGTGCTTCAACACACTCCAGCGTGCTTCAACACACTCCAGCGTGCTTCAACACACTCCAGCATGCTTCAACACACTCCAGCGTGCTTCAACACACTCCAGCGTGCTTCAACACACTCCAGCGTGCTTCAACACACTCCAGCGTGCTTCAACACACTCCAGTAGGCTTCAACACACTCCAGCGTGCTTCAACACACTCCGGCATGCTTCAACACACTCCAGTATGCTTCAACACACTCCAGAATGCTTCAACACACTCCAGCATGCTTCAACACACTCCAGTATGCTTCAACACACTCCAGCATGCTTCAACACACTCCAGCATGCTTCAACACACTCCAGCGTGCTTCAACACACTCCAGCATGCTTCAACACACTCCAGCGTGCTTCAACACACTCCAGTATGCTTCAACACACTCCAGTATGCTTCAACACACTCCAGTATGCTTCAACACACTCCAGTATGCTTCAACACACTCCAGTATGCTTCAACACACTCCAGTATGCTTCAACACACTCCAGTATGCTTCAACACACTCCAGCATGCTTCAACACACTCTAGCATGCTTCAACACACTCCAGCATGCTTCAACACACTCCAGCATGCTTCAACACACTCCAGAATGCTTCAACACACTCCAGCATGCTTCAACACACTCCAGTATGCTTCAACACACTCCAGCATGCTTCAACACACTCCAGAATGCTTCAACACACTCCAGTATGCTTCAACACACTCCAGTATGCTTCAACACACTCCAGCATGCTTCAACACACTCCAGTATGCTTCAACACACTCCAGCATGCTTCAACACACTCTAGCATGCTTCAACACACTCCAGCATACTTCAACACACTCCAGCATACTTCAACACACTCCAGCATACTTCAACACACTCCAGGATGTTTCCAGAAAAACTGGAAACATCCTTCGGATGAGGATGTTTGTCTAGGGATGAAAAACTTTCTTGGATTTTGGATGAGCTGGAAGAAGGGACTCAGAAGCCGTCGCTCCTCCCAAATTTTGTAGAGAGAGAGAGAGAGAGAGAGAGAGAGAGAGAGAGAGAGAGAGAGAGAGAGAGAGAGAGAGAGAGAGAGGAGGGTGATGTGGGGGAACTGGATTAGCTCCTGAAGCAGGTTTAAGAAAATGATGAGGTTCAGTTAGCTGTCATGATCACGTTAATTAATGGTGAGTGAGAGAGGTAGGAGAGGTGAGTCAGGGGTGAGTGTCAGTCACCTCCATCACTAAGGTGAGGACTCACCTCCTACCGTCCTGGACCAAAATTTATTCCTCGATTCCAACACTAACCTTGGATTCCAATCGTAATTTGTCCCCTCATCCCCCCGCCCCCCACCACAATGACGGCTTCACATCACCAGCCACAACGAGACCATGGTCCCCCTTTGTAACGAAACCATTGACCTCCCTCTCTAACGGGACCATTGACCTCCCTCTCTAACGGGACCATTGACCTCCCTCTCTAACGGGACCATTGACCTCCCTTTCTAACGAGACCATTGACCTCCCTTTCTAACGAGACCATTGACCTCCCTTTCTTACGAGACCATTCACTTCCCTCTCTAACGAGACCATTCACCTCCCTCTCTAACGAGACCATTGACCTCCCTCTCTAACGAGACCATTGACCTCCCTCTCTAAGGAGACCATTAACCTCCCTCTCTAACGAGACCATTGACCTCCCTCTCTAAGGAGACCATTGACCTCCCTCTCTAACGAGACCATTGACCTCCCTCTCTAACGGGACCATTGACCACCCTCTCTAACGGGACCATTGACCTCCCTCTCTAACGGGACCATTGACCTCCGTCTCTAACGAGACCATTCACCTCCCTCTCTAACGAGACCATTCACCTCCCTCTCTAACGAGACCATTGACCTCCCTCTCTAACGAGACCATTCACCTCCCTCTCTAACGAGACCATTCACCTCCCTCTCTAACGAGACCATTGACCTCCCTCTCTAAGGAGACCATTGACCTCCCTCTCTAACGAGACCATTGACCTCCCTCTCTAAGGAGACCATTGACCTCCCTCTCTAACGAGACCATTGACCGCCCTCTCTAACGAGACCATTGACCTCCTCTCTAACGAGACCATTCACCCCCCTCTCTAACGAGACCATTGACCTCCCTCTCTAACGAGACCATTCACCCCCCTCTCTAACGAGACCATTGACCTCCCTCTCTAACGAGACCATTCACCCCCTCTCTAACGAGACCATTGACCTCCCTCTCTAACGAGACCATTGACCTCCCTCTCTAACGAGACCATTGACCTCCCT
>WNGS01167840.1:9795044-9797544 GCA_020271785.1 Procambarus virginalis | reverse complement strand
AACTTTGTATGTGGTGATCATTTCTTCCCGAGCTGTTCTGTGTTCCAGCTACGTGAGGTGCAGTTCCCGCAGCTTTTGTGTACTCACCTAGTTGTACTCACCGGAAGAAGGAATATTCGACAGGTACTGGTAAGGCTCCAGTACTGGTGTGGTACCAGTACTGGTGTGGCACCAGTACTGGCGTGGCACCAGTACTGGTGTGGTACCAGTACTGGCGTGGCACCAGTACTGCACCAATACCTCGTGTGCCGGGAACTTGACCAATCAGATCTGTGTCCTGACTGAAGGTTCGCTGAGGCAGGAGTTGGCTCTGAGTACTAATTGCTAATTCTCATTAGCAATTTGCTTCGGAAATAAATATCTATTTCATTAAGTTACTCAATTACATGGTTTTGAATAGTATAACGTGACTTGTTTGGATAAGTTATTCTGAGTCAGTGATAACTCGTTAACTTACGCTATTATTGCCTTCATCCATGAACTCATTCATGTGTTTAATGCTCGAATGGTAACATAACTCATTATGTGTTTGTGTGTGTGTGTCTCTCTCTCTTTCTGCCATTCATTCCCTCCGTCCCATCCCAAATCTTTATCCTAACCCCTTTCCAGTGTTATTTAGACGTATGGCTTGGCGCTTTCCCTTGATGGTTCCATTAACTTTCTCTCTCTCTCTCTCTCTCTCTCTCCTCTCTCTCTCTCTCTCTCTCTCTCTCTCTCTCTCTCTCTCTCTCTCTCTCTCTCTCTCTCTCTCTCTCTCCCACTTCCTGGAAGAATCATATGACTGTCGTCTTCTCTCTTATTTAACTCTCCTTTATGCTCTCTCTCTCTCTCTCTCTCTCTCTCTCTTCCCTCGTTTATTGCCTTCGCCCACTCGTTATCCAATATTGTACAGTTTTCCTCATCGTTCTTCACGTTGCACTCATTTTCCTCTTCTCCTGGTGTGTATTTCTTTATTTTTATTTGTTCCTGTGTTGTCTTGTTATTCTTACGGACTTGTTATGTCATTTGTCTGTTCTTTTGCTCGTGTTATTTATATTTCTTTTGTTGTTTTTGATGTTCGCATTTCATGAGATTATTTTACTCTTTTCTGTCTTTCATAATATAAATTTACCAGCTGTTGTCTTTACTTTATCTTTTTCCACCGTGTTCGTTAACACTCAACCACACACACACACACACACACACACACAACACACAAACACACACACACACACACACCACACACACACACACACACACACACACACCGGGAGGGAGCCGGTGGCCAAGCGGACAGCACGCTGTACACGTGATCCTGTGTTCTGGGTTCGATCCCGGGCGCCGGTGAGAAACGATGAACAGAGTTTCTTTCGCCCTAAGCCCCTGTCACTTAGCAGTAAATAGGTACCTGGGAGTTGTCAGCTGTCACGGGCTGCTTCCTGGTGTGTGTGTGTGTGTGTGTTGTGTGTGTGTGTGGTGTGTATAAAATATAGTAGTAGTAAAACAGTTGATTGACAGTTGAGAGGCAGGCCGAAAGAGCAGAGCTCAACCCCTGCAAGCACAACTAGGTGAATACACACGTGTGTGTGTGTGTGTGTGTGTGTGTGTGTTTGTGTGTGTGGTGTGTGTGTTGTGTGTGTGTGTGTGTGTGTGTGTGTGTGTGTGTGTGTGCATATTAAAATTAAAATTAAATTAAAATTACATTCCATCCGTTTTAAATCAATACGGCACCCAGACCGACGTCGCTAGCATCAGTAGCCAATATGAAAGGCTTTGAGAAACCTCTGTACCCGAGAAACAGGTGTGGGAGATGAACGGTGCTCAGAGATCGCAGCATCCAGCCAGGTCGGCCACGAGCTCCTCTCTCAACACAGGGCGGGGCCTCTACATCCTGAAGAGTGTCGCTGCTCTCACAGAGACACCATCAGTAAGGTGAACAGAGGGAAGGTGTGTGTGTCGCACCGCTTGGGGAGGAATGCCGCGGACGGCAGGGCAAGAAGTTTATACACGTGTGAATATATACACAGCCCCACATGGGGCTGCTTCACTAGCTCTGTGGGTCTGGATCAGATAATCACAAAACGTTGCCCTAGCCCCATCCCCCACACTTCAGGTATACTCAAGGTATACTCCAGTTATACTTGAGTTATACTCAAGTTCCTTCATTTATCCAAGGTAATTCATTACATGGCAACTTAGCGTCGTATCCAGTATTTATTTTTACTTCAATAAGTTGCTAAGTTGAATTTTCAATTGACTGCACTTGCTTTTATTGTCCTCTTTTCTAGTGTCTAAAAATATATATCTTGCGATTTTGTTTCATTATTATCAAGTCATCAGGGTACACCAGAAGTGTGTCGTCACCTTTTAAGCTTCGGAAGAGGTCTGTCATGACCCCTGAAAGGCTATTACACAAGCTGAAAAAAACATGACTAGGAAATGGCCGACAGAAATACAAAAATGCGGTCATCTCATCTCTCCTCTTGAGGTGGGAT
Source organism: Procambarus virginalis (assembly GCA_020271785.1). Lineage (NCBI taxonomy): Eukaryota > Metazoa > Arthropoda > Malacostraca > Decapoda > Cambaridae > Procambarus > Procambarus virginalis. The sequence goes on along the minus strand of WNGS01167840.1, from coordinate 9,795,070 downwards.
TACTGAAAACCCTGCAACAAATCCTA
>WNGS01167840.1:9734865-9753159 GCA_020271785.1 Procambarus virginalis | reverse complement strand
TTAAAAATTAAAGGTTGTCTGTAAAAGCAATTTTTATTATTTTCGTCTCCAAACTTTTATTCACTTATACATTCCTGTATTTGTTACTATTAAAGGTTTTACTTCTACTTGATCCATCACTTTATATACATCCTATATGTTATAATGTTCTGTCACTGAATACAGTGTGCAGGTGTTTGTAGTGGAGCCGTACTGTTTACACTGAGGGGTTCACCGTAGCCCGTCTAACTCCCTATATCACCCCTTCACGGCCCATCACACTGCCCCTCCTCCCATCACTCAGTCCCCTTCCTTCCATCATACTTTACGCCGCCCAAAAGTACCCTTCTCCTGCCTCTATCACACCACCTTCGCACTCCTATCCATTTCTTGCTCGAGGTAAGTGAAGTCAGGTGCAAGAAGACGAAGACTGGGGCCATAATGAACAGCAATGAGAGAGATGAGAGAGAGAGAGAGAGAGAGAGAGAGAGAGGAGAGAGAAGAGTAAGAGGTGAAGACGGAGAGGAGAGAGAGTAGAGAGAGAGGAGAGAGGACTGACTAGTGACGCAAATTATCGGCCCTTCACCACAAGAGTAACACTGTGTTCCAGTTTTCTCCGCTGTTCCTCAGTCTTCTAGTTGAAGAAAAGAGACAAGGGAGGAGAAGAAAATTCGTGGAGAGAGGGAGAGGGAGGATAAAGAGAGATAGAAAAAGATAGAACACAAAAGACATGATAGCACTGGGAAGTATGATCAGAGAAGACAGTACTGAAGACGTGGTCCCTCAAGCGCAAATATCCATCTTATCAACACCACATTTTGATATAATTGAACGCTAATAACACTAACGATAATTGTTCTCGTTGGTTTGTTCTTTATCAATTTGTTCTCCGGCATAACTGCATCGTGTACGTTTTGACGTACAAAATCTCGTGGTGTCTCGGTTAGGTTCGGGCAATTTAGTACAACCGTCTTAGTGACGCTGTGAACGGTTGAGAGGACGGGGGTGTATATATAAAAATGCCGGAAGAGTTACATGCCCCACGTCCTCCTCCACCCCTGCCCCAGCCCCCTCCTCCTCCACTCCCCAGCCTCTTCCTCCGCCTCCCCGGCCCCCTCCTCCTCCACTTAACCACACTCCGTCAACCTGGACCCCTAACCTCTGCTCTAACGAGATTATAATGAACATGGTCAATGTTTCGAGGGATAAAACACAGAACATTTACACCAGGCGATTACTCTGGTGTTGTGGGTTGTTGGTGTTTTTAATGATACTCGTGGGGTACTTCCCTCCTCTAACACTCACTAATGGGGACAACGTAACAATTTTCAATACGGAAGATGGCACTTAACTACAGACCGGTATCACTGACAAGCATCCCCTGTGAAGTACTTGAAAGAATAATCAGGTTAAGACTGGTTACACACCTAGAGAATATTAGGTATGTAAACAAACACCAACATGGGTTCAGGGAAGGGAAATCCTGCCAAACAAAACTTCTGGAGTTCAATTATAAAGTAACAAGAATAAGGCAAGACAGAGTAACATGGGCTCTGACTGCATATTTCTGGTCTGCCAAAAAGCCTTTGCACAGTACCGCAGCGAGACTGTGTGGTACTGTGTCACTTGAGAGGCAGGCGGGAGTAGCGGAAGAGCTCTAGCTCGCTTGGGTAAAGACTTAACAGGCAGGAACCAGAGAGTAATCACAGTTAGAGGGGGCGAGAAAGTCAGACTCTGGCTGAACCGCAGCGAGTGGAGTACCGCAAGGATCGCTGCTGGGACCAGTTCTATTTCTAATATACGTGAACGACATGTATTCACCTAGTTTGTGCTTGCGGGGGTTTGAGCTCTGACTCAGAGTTAGGAAGCAAAAAAAAAGAAATTATTAAGTGGGAGAAGATAGAGAAGGAAAGACAAATCTCAACAAAAGTTTCTTTCTGATGTATCTAACGAACTGACACAGGTCATCTAGCGAAACGAGTCAAGTCTTTCAACGAAGCGAGTCGGGCTCTCTAACGAAGCGAGTCAGGTCTCCTATCAAATAAAGTTAATAAGAAACCGGTCGTTTTCGAATGATAAATTTTCTCTGTATTTACTAAAGAAATACACTGGATCTTCACTCTGGCATGTGCCTGCCAGAGTGAAGATCCAGTGAATCGATAGTTACTCTTTGGCAAAACTAAACAAATTACTCGAAAACTAAAGCCAAATTAGCCTCTATGCTCGACGAAATACATTGTGGAGGGTTGAGAATGTAGTTAAAATTTATTAAAAAATGCGGGTTGATCACTAGTATCAACCCATCGGGCACTTAGTGTGTCGCCAGATGTGGGGAAATTAGAAATATCATTTGTGTTCCTCTTGAAAGACTCGGATTAAATACGTTCGTATCGTAGCTTTTCAAATGGATGAAATTTCTTAGGACAAATTTTATTTTATTCTTTTTCTAAATTTTATGCCGTAACGTCACGATATTTTATATATATATATATATATATATATATATATATATATATATATATATATATATATATATATATATATATATACATATATATATAGACTTTACTGAAGTTTGTGACGCTGCTTGAAAGGAAAGACTTGTAAAGCAGGACCATCACATTGGAACTGGATATGTTTAGCATATAGGAAACTGTCTGTATACAATGAGTAAAATCAGAGTTGGGAAAAGTGGTGTTCCTCAGGGCTGTGTCCTGGGACCTCGATAGTTCACATATATGTAGAGTGCTTCAGAGCTGTGTCCTGGGATGGAGTGTCTCTCCCTCCCTCCTCCTTCTATCTTTCCCTACCTCCCTCCCTCTGCCTGCCATCCTCACATGGCTGTTCACCACCAAAGCTCTCTGGCGTTCGCAGCCCTAAGGCGGGTCGCCTCCAGGAGACTGAGAAAGGTCACATAGTGAAGAAGTGTCTTCTCCCGCACTGATTGACTGATGAAGATTAAGTCACCCAAGAGGTGGTACGGCATGAGTTGCCCGTAATCCTCCCGCAGTATTTACTTGTATTTATTCTGCCCCTTGACCCTTTTACTCATTATTTTTCACTATTCCTTCTCTCTTACTCCATCACCTTACTCCTCTTCCTCTGACAGTCTCCTCTCCCCTGGTTGATACCTGGTTGATGGGGTTCTGGGAGTTCTTCTACTCCCCAAGCCCGGCCCGAGGCCAGGCTTGACTTGTGAGAGTTTGGTCCACTAGGCTGTTGCTTGGAGCGGCCCGCAGGCCCACATACCCACCACAGCCCGGTTGGTCCGGCACTCCTTGGAGGAATAAATCTAGTTACCTCTTGAAGATGTCCACGGTTGTTCCGGCAATATTTCTTATGCTTGCTTGCTTATCCCCATTTATCCAGAAACTCTCCTCACATCTCATTTCTCGCGACGACTAAAACCTCATTTCTCCCCTTCCTCTCCCCCTTTCTCTTCCCCCTTCCTTCTTGACATTACCTATTTCCTAGACCTCCATTCATCACCCATCACCCCTGCCAACGCTCTCAATGCTTCGAACCCTCTCCGGCCCAACCACTTGGGCTCGACAGTAGAGCGACGGTCTAGCTTCATGCAAGTCGGCGTTCAATCCTTGACCGTCCAAATGCTTGGGCACCGTTCCTTCCCCTCGTCCCATCCTAAATCCTTATCCTGAACCCTTCCCAGAATTATGGAGTCGTAATGGCTCGGCACTTTCTCCTGATTGGCCTTCCTCAAGGGTGCTTAGAATTGTCCCATAGACTTACGTAAGAAGAAATATACCATATTCACTTACAGTAAATACTTACAGTAAACTTACAGTAAATTTGCAGAAAGTGCTGATTGTAGAAAGTTAAAAAACGTAATTTTACTCGTAAATGGGCTGATTTTATAATGAAATTAGATCGAAATAGGTGATGGTTGACTCCAAATGAAGTCAACGAGGCACCAAGATTGTCGACATTGCTTAACGTTATTCACAAACAATTTTTATCTTATTTCTTTATAAAATTAACTTGTTTGCGAGTGAAAATATGATTTTTTTTTGTTCACGTTCTGCATTTAAGGCCACACCATTGTAGTAAGCAGATATGTTATCTTTCTGCTTAACGTAACGTAATTATAAGAAGCTTAGGGCAGCTTTGGGTAATTCTACGGACCACGCCTTAAAAATGCCACCATTCCTTTTTCTGCATATACCCCCACTTTACCCATGCCCACTCCTTCCCCTCCTCACTACCCCCTACCTACCACACCCCCCTCACACACCCTTTGATAATCTACCCACTCACATCTCTCCTCCTGCTCTCTCCTCCTCCCACAACAACTTCCCCCCCATTCTTCCTCCCTCTGAAACGTGTCTTCCTAAAGAACATGAGAGTCATTTCACGAGTTTCCTGTTTACGATTGGCTGAAGAGATTGGCTATTATAGCGCTATCTCATGCAACTGTTTTGCCTGTTGCAACTGTTTACCTGTTGTGCCAGATCACCTGGTGAAAGTCTTCGTAGTTGTTTAAATACCATTCTTGATACACGAGACTGTCCACCGCTTGTAATTACCAACATCGTTGATAGTTATTGTTTTTCATTTACATGTTAATTGTGCTAAGCCTGTTGAAATAATGTCTCTTACAAGCGGCTGTCTTCGCGAGTTGTAAATATATTTCATTGCTGAAGTATTATAGTTAAGGTTAACCATATATGTGGAGAACTTAACTGATGTAATTAGGATTTATGATATAACTAGATTTATCATATATTGCTTTGCTACACCAGTATATACGAGTTTGTATGAACTAATTAGGTCTTGTGGTTCGCTTTCCTGTTGTTATTCTGTTTACCTGTTGTGATAATAATATGTGCTGCAGTGACTATATCTAATGTAATTGACTTTGTAGAGTGTAATTACATTTTGTTTATAGTCCCTGTTGTTGCTTACGCTTTCAGACTCCATTTGCATGATGTAATAGAATCACATTCAGAAGTTTCAAGTAATTGGTCATTTTATGCTTGCTTCTCAATTGTGTCTTCTCATTCTTTCTTCTACTAATTGTCTTGAATTTCCTTCTTCTTGTTAATTATCTTCTTTTATCTTCCTCTCTGTTCTCCTCCTCCTCTTCTTGTTAATTCTGATCTTTCTTTTCCCCATCCACTAAATTTTGTTCCTTCTCCTCCTACAAATTTTCTTTCTGCTCTAAATTATCTTTCTTCTCCTCCTCCTTTTGGATCACCTGACAATAGCGTTCGTAATGGCGCGTAAAAAAAGTTATGTGAATGACATTTGCGTTTGAAAGAATCTCAAATGTATTCAGTGCCAGTCTCGCGTCTGCTTCGACGTCTGAATATCAGATGTGTGTGTGTGTGTGTGTGTGTGTGTGTGTGTGTGTGTGTGTGTGTGTTGTGTGTGTGTGTGTGTGTGTGTGTGTGTGTGTGTGTGCGCGCGCACGTGCAAGCGCGTGCGATATTTTAACTGGAAACTGGAGCGGTTATAAAATATTTTATCTTAGAGTTTGTCATCAAATTTGTGTATTGTTTTGATAATTTTAAAGCACCGAGTATTTTCTTTCTCGTCCAAACACTTGGGATGGGCTGTAGAGCGACGGTGTCGATTCATGCAGGTCCGCGTTCAATCCCCGACTGTAATTACTATATAAATACTGGAACACTTGATATATTGGATTTGAACCCAAGATTAACACTGTAATGTATCAACTATACAATGTATGTTTGTGATGTAACTTTATAACCTGAGCTTGTAAAAGCACGTTAATCACCTTCATTGGTTAAGTGTTTAATAACACACAAGTTTCTTTATCAGCTATCTTTCCCTCTCAGAGTAGGAGAGCGATAAATGTTTGTGTATGTATGTATATGTGTGTGTGTATATATGTATATATGTATATGTATTGTCGGGGTGTCACGGTTCTTGTTAGTGAAGGGTTAAAGCAAAGGTAGACTGGATCTCCTCTCCAGGTGGTTGCTCCGACAATAACCCTTACTCACCGTCGTTCTACGGGTCTTCCCTCGATCCTCTAGGCTCCACTGCACGCCCCGGAGAGTACCCCAGTCGATCTCACAACCGGCCTTAAATTGCAAGATGAGTGGGGGCACAGATCGTTCCCTCAATCTGTGGCCCGCCCCGACACAGAACTCTTACACAGCCTTTAAGGTCGCCAACTGGTGTTTTTAGGTGTCCAGTAACACTGCAGTGGTGAGGTGTAATTGTGGTAATTGTGGTAAGAGCAATTTCAAATAATATGGTATCAGGCAGGTCACTCTGTTTTACTTCCTTACACGGTCACAAGATCAATGGAGGGGATGATATCAAACACCAAAGAGTTTTGGTATTTTACTTAGAAGACAACGAGAAATATATATGCATCAATGTATCAGGAACAATGTATGACAACTGCTCAATCCGTAGCAGAATAATCTGGAGCACACCGATATGGCAACACCCGACAGCGCCACGCGTCACCTGTCAGATATTAGCGATCGTGAGAACAGACTAGTACTTGTTTTCTAATTCTATCACGATCCCCGTTTATTTAACTTTTTCGCAAAACACTGTATTCAACATTCACATGGCATACTTATGATTTCACTGGCCTCACGATCAATATCTTATTCACAATGCACTCACAGTGACTTTTCACCGTATCAAAAGATTATTCTATTCTTAATAATATTTACTGTGAATGCACTCGCTTGATCACTGAACTTATCTTTAAATCTATACTTTCTCTTAAAGATTTATCACTGGCAATCACTTCATGTATATGATACTATTCAGTACACAGGCATGTACATAGATAAATCAGTAATCAAATTACAGGCATATATATATATATATATATATATATATATATATATATATATATATATATATATATATATATATATATAATCATGGAGATCAGTACACAGGCATTTATATCAATAAATCATAGAGATCAACACACAGGCATGTATATCAATAAATCATGGAGATCAACACACAGGCATTTATATCAATAAATTCTAGGCTCATAGCCTAACACCAATATCTGGTTTACTACCAATATATATAATAATAATAATCACAGGAAATTAATAATAGTCACAGTAAATTCTTTGATGAATCCTGGTGCTTGCACACACCCACACATAGATATATATGTAAACTGATACTGTGAGCGCTCTGGGTAGCCTCACCACACACTGTGCTCTCTGTGACTTAGACTCAGGTGAGACTTGCTCACGACATATAAAATATCCTGACAAGAAAATATATAGCTAACTAAAGGGGAAATGGGAGGGTAACTGTAAACACCTACTTCACCTATCCTAGGATGACAGTTGGGTTGTAGCTCCTGGTCCAGGCTCTCGCCTCGTACACCCTCCAGAAACACAAGCCAACGCCTTAGGATTTTCGCGTCTCGCCGCTTTCTGTACACTGCAGGTCCGTGCTCCTTCCTCTACAGTACGTCGCAGGGTTGAAGTCGGTCTCCTGGCCGTCAACTTTCCTCCCAACTACGGCAGCCAGCCTACGTCTCGGCGGTCGTCGCACGTTTCCCAATTAGTCCTTGTCACTGTACTCCCAGAGGAACTGCCTCTCACCACTACGAAGTCACTGTGAAGTTATCAGCCGTCCCAGACGATACTGCTTAAGCTCCACACGCACAGCACCCGACTTCAGAGCACTTGAAGCTCACTTCACTGTCAATTCCCTCGTCGTCTAGATATATCGCTAGGTATTTGGGAAGACTTCTCGACGTGCTTGCATCCAACTGTTGACTCGTAGGGTTCCACGAAGGTGGGGTTACTGTCAAACTTGACAGGATCGTCGATCACACGTTCAACCTGGTTGACAAGGCGGTCAACCCGGTTCACTCACGGTGGATTGGCCCGGCCACTAAGCTGTCTCTTATACTGGTGAACTGCCAAGGACGTCACACGTCGATGCCCGGCCCACTTCTTGCAACGCACCTGTCCCTGAGCACTTGTTGCTCAATATTCTGTCAATTCCTTATCTGAGCCACATCGGGGTTGCAGGAAGACCTCACAGGGTGCTCGCTAACAACTGGAGACGCTTACATCCACTGGAGTTCGGTAAATCCGTCACTCTGACAGGATGACCGGTCGCACGTCCTGCCTCTCGGACGTGTCGTGGAAGACTGATCGCGCTAAGGCGCCACCACGGCTGGACTCCCCCTGCCTATGTGACGTCACTTTTTCCAAAGTCGGTTTTCATTGGCTCCCAGTGCCACGTCGCTGACGGTGACCAATCTGGCGACACTGACGTCACACAGTTTTGGCGGGAGAACAGACTCGCCAGCGCCATATTGGCTCCCTAAAGGGCCTATCCCACAGGCCAAAATGTTCTTCTTTTACGAATTTCTCGGCTCATCGAGAATACTGCTCTCTCCCACATATGTTCAATTGATGCCTGCAATGTAGAGAACGCTCGGGAATAGTGGACATGACTCTTACAGCAGGTGTGGGAGAATTAGAAGGGGGGGAACACCGTCACAGTATATGTGTGCGTATGTATATGTATGTGTATAAAGTATATGTGGAAGCTGATCAGAATTACATTTCACCTTTGTAAATGCACATTAATGATATTACTTAAAGAAAACATCGGCCACTTTATGTAGGGCAGATGTAACTCTGTGTATATATGTATTGAATATTACAGTCTGTAGGTTAGATTAGCATTTTAAAAGAACAACAATCACCTTCTGTGGTTGATTGTGCAATAAATCCCTGAACTATATGTTTAACAGATCACTCGCCCTGTCCATGGAGGACAGAAGAAAATGAATATATGCTGGTTAGCATTCTAAATGTGTGGCCACGACTGTGGTAGAAAAATAATAATAATAAAAAAAAGTCCCCGACCGTCTAAGTGGTTGGGCACCATTCCTTCCCCCCGTCCCATCCCAAATCCTTATCTTGACCCCTTCCAAGTGTCATATAGTCGTAATAGCTTGGCGCTTTCCTCCACCCCCCCCCCCCCTTGATAATTCCCTCCTTCCTCATTGGGAAAGATAATTAGTTTTGGTAATTAGCTTTATTGAACGAGAGTCTTTTAACCAGAAATTTTCGACAATTATACTTGTTACACAGAGAATATTTTTGTGAGATTTGCTATCTCATTGTTTTGCATTTACCATTGTTATAAGATTGAAATTCTCGATACTGAGAGGAAAGCATAATTCAAATTTAATTAATTTGCTGCTCACTCGGTCTGAAGCCAAGATACCCAAAATGTTTTGTTTAACAGCAGCGAGAGCAATCCGTACTCATAAAAGATGGCCAAATGTTTGTTAATCCAGGCAATAAACATTCGATAGCATATAATGATGTTCACCCACTTCTCAAGTAGTGCTTCGGTGAAGTTCATCCACTGTTTATGAGTGAATAAAAAAACTGCTTTACACGCCATTCACAACTGATGACATTTGAACTTTTTTCTCGAACTTCACTGACTTCCTCTGTTTCGAATCGCAGCTCTGTAAATGATTCATCCACGTACTTCGCAGCTCTGTAAATGATTCACCCACGTACTTCGCAGCTCTGTAAATGATTCACCCACGTACTTCGCAGCTCTGTAAATGATTCACCCACGTACTTCGCAGCTCTGTAAATGATTCACCCACGTACTTCGCAGCTCTGTAAATGATTCACCCACGTACTTCGCAGCTCTGTAAATGATTCACCCACGTACTTCAAATACAAATGAACGCCAACAAAACCTAAACACTTAACTTAGCCTACTCTGATTTAGGCCCAAATGAACACTAAATCCAAATACATAACGATGGTAATTTATATATCAGAAATTATCCATCTAGTATACACATTAAAGTTGATGTATATGTATTTGGGAGCTGTCTGTTGCATAGGTGAAGTGGACGACGGCCTGTCGAGAGTGACTGTCACTCTCCTCCAGTCGTGAAGTAACCAAGACGAGAGAAAGCAAACTATCAAGAGGAAAGCGCCAAGCCATCACGACTATATAGCACTGGGAAGGGGGGTCAGGATAGGGATTTGGGATGGGACGGGGGGAAGGAATGGTGCCCAACCATTTGGACGGTCGGGGGATTGAACGCCGACCTGAATGAAGCGAGACCGTCGCTCTACCATCCAGTCCAAGTGGTTGGACTTAGACAGAGCGAAGTCTTGAATGTATAATGGCCCCTCTAGTCAATTACCTCGTTCCCTGCTCCAGTGTACAAGAACATTTATATTTCCACAGTTCACGAGCATCTATTTTGATATCTCAGGCGACGATTTCGCTTCATGCAGGTCGGCGTTCAATCCCCGACCGTCCAAGTGCTTGGCCATCATTCCTTCCCTCCGTCTCATCCGATATCCTTATCCTGATCACTTCCAAATGCTATATAGTCGTAATGGCTTGGCGCTTTCATCTGGTAGTGTTCCCTGACAGTGAGTCCCCACCTGAGCCATGGCAAGTGAGGTTCCCGGCGTCTCCCTCAGGAGAGCAACACACCTGGACCGTTTTTCATAATATTGGGAGGGTTTTTGTGGGAAATTTTGGATAGTGCAGCGGCGCTGTGTTTGGAGCTGGTGGGAGTGTTGGGAGGAGCAGGAGGACGAAGAGGAGAAGCAGGAGGACGAGGAAGACCAGCAGGAGGACAAGGAGGAGCAGGAGGATGACGAGGAGCAGCAGGAGAACGAAGACGATCAGCAGGTCGAGGAGGAGAGGGGTGGACGAGGATGAAGAAGAGGAAAACGCGGAGGATAGGAAGGAAAAGAATCAGGTTGAGGAAGAGGAAGAGGAGGAGCAGGAGGTGCATGAGGAGGACAAGGAGAAGGACGTGGAAGAGAACGAGATGACGCGGAAAACGACAAGGGAAAGGACGCAGAAGAGGGGGGCGATGGATAAAGGAAGAGAGAGAGTTACAAGAGATATTGAGAACAAGTTGCAGCACAGGATATTAACTAATACAACTGAGTCAGCAGTGGGTTTTTTCCGTCACTTTATCCCAGCGTCGTGTGCTGTCCGGGAGTTCTCTAACTCTCTGGCCTTGAAAACAAACACTTTCGATATGCTTGTCTTAATTCTTTCTTCTCTGTCTCCCTTTTCTTACAGCCTCGAGGCTGCTACATATTTAAAGACAAACAAAACAATGGTCACCACGTGTTTGCGTGTTGTGTTTGCGCATGTGCTTACCTAAAAGTTTTGACGAATAAGGAGGGGTAACTCTTGGGTCTGCCTCTTATCAGTCAAGTGTCTGGAATGACTTTGCTTGGGAGTGTGTAACTGACCTACCTTTCTGGTGTATGTTTTTCGTACGCTGAATTAATATTTCCCTTGTATCCTTGTAACATATCTATGTCTCCAGTTTCCACACGAGACTTCTTGTTCTGCTTTTCTCTGCCTGAACAGTTTGTCTTTAACTCTTAGTATTTTATATGACAAGATCACTTCTCCTCAGGTTCATCCCTCCAAGGCTTGTAGTAGCAGATCTTTTAGTTTGACATTATAGCTCAAATGTTAATTTTCTCTTTGCAGTCTTGTTGCAGACATCACACAGTTTTAAATATTTTTGTCTCTTTCCTTTAGTGAACGTTCCATGCTGCATATTTATGTCCTAGTCTTACATGCGTGGTGTACAGCATTATGAAGGATTCCTTGTTCTGCTTTCTCAAACATTGGTATCAAATTAAATTATCGTTTATCCATGCCTCCTGAAGTTCTCCTTTCTCTATTGCGCAACTGTTTATTAAAATGGTTTACACAGCATACGGGCCTGACAGCTGAGTGGACAGCTCTTCGGGTTCGTAGTTGTGAGGTTCCGGGTTCGATCCCCGGTGGAGGCGGAAACAAATGGGCATAGTTTCTTTCACTCCTGATGCCCCTGTTACTTAGCAGTAAATAGGTACCTGGGAGTTAGACAGCTGCTACGGGCTGCTTCCTGGGGGTGTGTAACAAAAAGGAGGCCTGGTCGAGGACCGGGCAACAGGGACGTTAAGCCCCGAAATCATCTCAAGATAACCTCAAGATAGCATGTCTGCTGCTTCCGTTAGAATCCACAGTGAGGTTTGGCCCTGTTCCCGCCGCCTTCTATAGGCACTCCATTTGCCCCTGTACCTCCTTCCTTGTCACCACTACACACTGACTCCCACCCTTTGTTTCTCCTTCACGCATCTTGGTATTTCTTGCAATTTCCTCGGCTTGTATGACCTCTGTTGTCGTCCCCTTCTTGAGCTCTCTGATGCACTCCTAATCTTGCTGACTTAATTTCCCACCCACCTGCTTCCTGTTCTAATCCGCGTTATGCCCTGTATCTTCTATGTTTATCTGTTCCTCTTCGAGCTTCTCGGTCAAATGGCCATGTGAAGGAGGAAGATGCACTGAAGATGAAGAGGAGGAAAAGAGAGAAAATTGAGTGATGATGGCTTAGGTGTGAATGATGGTGGAAGGAGATGGGGACTGAGAGGACAATGGATTGTGGGAAAGGGAGGGTGATGGGAGGAAGGGAAAGGAGGAGTTGAGTGACGGAAAGGGAGGAGACTGCCTGAGAATCGACGTCCCTCTGCACCCGAGAAATAGTTTTGAACTCCCCTCTTCCTTTTCAAGGCTCCTGGCCCTGTAGAGTCAGAGTAAGGAGGACTTGGAGAGAGGAAAAGTGAAAGCCTTAACGGGAAAATGAGGGGAGGGGAAGGGGGGGGTTCATGAAAATAGTATGAATGAACATGAAAGGCAGCGACAACCGGAAAAGGTTTCAGGCCCCAGGAAGGAGGACACACATTCACGTAGTTGGAAACTGGAAGCACAATTGAGACACAGGAGTGGAAGAAAGCACTATCTTCAGTGTACGAGTTCACACCACATGAATATGTTAAGTGAACTGGAAATGTGGAACGATGTAATGTTAAACCCACAGCTTAAAATTTCTATAGTTAGCCATTGAAAAACAAGAGAAGGTTGTACCAGATACCCAAAAATAAAATTGCTTGCTCCAAAAACATCTATGCCATCCCCCCCCCCCTCTCCCCTACCACCACCACCAACTCCACCCACATGCACATATAGGCCAGAACATATAGGTAGAAACACACACACACACACACACACACACACACACACACACACACACACACACACACACACACACACACACACACACACACAAATCGACAGGGTTGATAAAGACAGGCTGTTTAACACAAGGGGCAAACGCACTAGGGGACACAGGTGGAAGCTGAGTGCCCAAATGAGCCACAGAGATATTAGAAAGAACTTTTTTAGTGTCAGAGTGGTTGACAAATGGAATGCATTAGGAAGCGATGTGGTGGAGGCTGACTCCATACACAGTTTCAAATGTAGATATGATAGAGCCCATTAGGCTCAGGAAACTGTACACCTGTTGATTGACGGTTGAGAGGCGGGACCAAAGAGCCAGAGCTCAACCCCCGCAAGCACAACTAGGTGAGTACAACTAGGTGAGTACACACACACACACACACACACACACACACACACGCCCCAGCATGGAGCCCGTACCTTGTCAAGCACAAGACGATGCTGGAGAAAGTCCAAAGGTATGCCACTAGACTAGTCCCAGAACTAAGAGGCATGAGTTACGAGGAAAAGCTGCGGGAAATGCACCTTACGACACTTTAAGACAGAAGAGTAAGTGGAGACATGATCACAACCTACAAAATCCTGAGGGGAATCGACCGGGTAAACAGGGATAAACTATTCAACACTGGTGGTACGCGAACAAGGGGACACAGGTGGAAACTGAGTACCCACATGAGCCACAGGGACGTTAGAAGGAACTTTTTCAGTGTCAGAGTGGTTGCCAAATGGAATGCATTAGGAAGTGATGTGGTGGAGGCTGACTCCATACAGTTTCTAGTGTAGATATGATAGAGCCCATTAGGCTCAGGAAACTGTACACCAGTTGATTGACGGTTGAGAGGCGGGACCAAAGAGCCAGAGCTGAACCCCCGCAAGCACAAATAAGTAAATACAATTAGGTAAGTACACACACACGGTGCAAGACGGGAGCAAGAAACTGTGAGGCGGGAAGCAGGAGAAGAAGGGACAGACCACTCTGCTGTTAATGCCTCATTATATTCCTGAAAAACTGTGAGAGGCATGAAGGTGGAGGTGGTCGGCGGTGTACTGTGTAGTAGGGGGAGTACTGTGTAGCAATGGAAGTACTGTGAGGCAGGGGAGTACTGTGAGGCAGGGGAGTACTGTGAGGCAGGGGAGTACTGTGAGGCAGGGGAGTACTGTGAGGCAGGGGAAGTACTGTGAGGCAGGGGAGTACTGTGAGGCAGGGGAGTACTGTGAGGCAGGGGAGTACTGTGAGGCAGGGGAAGTACTGTGAGGCAGGGGAGTACTGTGAGGCAGGGGAGTACTGTGAGGCAGGGGAGTACTGTGAGGCAGGGGAGTACTGTGAGGCAGGGGAGTACTGTGAGGCAGGGGAGTACTTTGAGGCAGGGGAGTACTGTGAGGCAGGGGAGTACTGTGAGGCCGGGGAGTACTGTGAGGCAGGGGAGTACTGTGAGGCAGGGGAGTACTGTGAGGCAGGGGAGTACTGTGAGGCAGGGGAGTACTGTGAGGCAGGGGAGTACTGTGAGGCAGGGGAGTACTGTGAGGCAGGGGAGTACTGTGAGGCAGGGGAGTACTGTGAGGCAGGGGAAGTACTGTGAGGCAGGGGAGTACTGTGAGGCAGGGGAAGTACTGTGAGGCAGGGGAGTACTGTGAGGCAGGGGAGTACTGTGAGGCAGGGGAGTACTGTGAGGCAGGGGAAGTACTGTGAGGCAGGGGAAGAACTGTGAGGCAGGGGACTGTGAGTACTGCGAGGCAGGGGAGTACTGTGAGGCAGGGGAGTACTGTGAGGCAGGGGAGTACTGTGAGGCAGGGGAGTACTGTGAGGCAGGGGAGTACTGTGAGGCAGGGAAGTACTGTGAGGCAAGGGAGTACTGTGAGGCAGGGGAGTACTGTGAGGCAGGGGAGTACTGTGAGGCAGGGGAGTACTGTGAGGCAGGGGAAGTACTGTGAGGCAGGGGAGTACTGTGAGGCAGGGGAAGTACTGTGAGGCAGGGGAGTACTGTGAGGCAGGGGAAGTACTGTGAGGCAGGGGAGTACTGTGAGGCAGGGGAGTACTGTGAGGCAGGGGAGTACTGTGAGGCAGGGGAGTACTGTGAGGCAGGGGAAGTACTGTGAGGCAGGGGAAGTACTGTGAGGCAGGGGAAGTACTGTGAGGCAGGGGAGTACTGTGAGGCAGGGGAAGTACTGTGAGGCAGGGGAAGTACTGTGAGGCAGGGGAAGTACTGTGAGGCAGGGGAGTACTGTGAGGCAGGGGAAGTACTGTGAGGCAGGGGAGTACTGTGAGGCAGGGGAGTACTGTGAGGCAGGGGAGTACTGTGAGGCAGGGGAGTACTGTGAGGCAGGGGAGTACTGTGAGGCAGGGGAAGAACTGAAGTAGAGGGGAGAGAGAGTGATAGGGAATAAGGATCTATCAGGAGAAAAACCTAAGGAAGAGAGAATAAGTGAAAAAAAGAATGAGGAGAAAGAATGAAAGGAAGAGGTAATGTTCCAGATTAAATGAGATGGAAAGAGAATGAACGAGAGAGAGAGAGTATGAGTTGGAAAGGGAGAAGAGAGAGAGAGGGGGGAGACGGAACGGGGAATAAAAATAAAAATAAGGATGAAAATGGCAGATACGTAAGCTGGAGAGAAGACAGGACAAGGAGGTTTAGTGGTTCAAGGAGATAGTAGGAAAGGAAGAAGGAAGGAAGGATGATAAAATGAATGTGTGAAGAAGGAAATGACAAGTGAGGAAGAGATGGAAGGGAGAAGGAGAGACAGACAGGAGACTGACAAAGACTTGGAAGTGAAGCGCAACTTTCGTCTCCACACTATACAACTGATGGACTTGAAGTACAAGGAACTTAACAAAGTTTACCCCGTGATCAGAACCCTTCAAGAAAGAGAAAGACTAAGGAAACTAAATTTACACTTACAAATTTACTCAAAATTTACACATTTACACGCCAGAACGACATTGAATAAAAGAGACAAGGTGCAGCATTCATAAGATTGATGGAGGTTATATTGTCCCATGCGAGACAGCTCGTATTTATATTCAGCCAAGCTCCTTGATGTGTGTGTTAAACCTACGCTTGAAACAATCCATCGGTCCCACCTTCACAATTCACTACTTTATCCTTCAATACTTTCTCCTTCACCGCCTTCCCTCTCCTTGCCCACCTTCCCTCTCCTTCACAATCATTCCTGGTGAAAGTTGGCGAAGGGCAGGAAGGATGACGCAGAATGGAAAAGGTGTTGAAGAGTAGGGAAGGTGGTGAAGGAGAGGGAAGGTAATGAAGACCAAGGAATTGGGGAATGGTAGGGAAGTGCAGTGACCCTCCTCTCTCTGGTCATGTATAAAATAATATACTTGATGAATCTTAGAGAGGGTGGAGTCTGGTATTTTGCGAGATAAGGAATTGTTGTCGCCCACAACCCACCTATGACAATCCCCAAACACCCACTCGCCACCCTGCAAAGATTGGCGAGGCTAGCCCCAAAGCGTCTGGCTTCCAACCTCAACAAACATACAAATAAAAACATTCTCGTTACAGATATTGTTGTGT
The DNA here is from genome assembly GCA_020271785.1 of Procambarus virginalis. NCBI lineage: Eukaryota > Metazoa > Arthropoda > Malacostraca > Decapoda > Cambaridae > Procambarus > Procambarus virginalis. The sequence continues at coordinate 9,736,567 of WNGS01167840.1, read as the reverse complement.
TGAAAAGACCATCGCAAGCTAGAAGACGAATCACTGGTTTCAAGTTGAATAAGTTTAGATTCATGTAAAAAAAATAAGTAAACACTGACTCAGAAACAGGTTTGCAGGTCTATGGAACAAACAAACAAGTAACATCATCGAAGCAAACTCGCAGTAATGCTTAAAACATCGAGTAGACAAATATATTAATGTTTATGAATAGCACAAGAGCTGCCTAGCGTGGGTCAATAGACATCCTTCTGCAAATTCATACTTATGTTCATAAAAAAAATTTGCGAGACTGCTCATTTCCTCCCCCTCCCCCAGAGTGGAGGAGGACACGCCTTAGAGATACCTGGCGTCGGAATTTAAGGTGCCAAACACCCGGGGGAATTAGATTACCGGACGGGTGACACTGGCACCAAACCTGATTACCGAGTCTTGACGCTACCTGGGAACTCCTTCCAGTGCCCCAGCTAACAGCCGCTCCGGGCCGCTTGTTAAGTCACGCAGGGTGACTGTAACGGGGTTGAGGAGGGGTGGGGGGGTGGACCGGATATATTCACCTAGTTGCGCCTACAGGATCGAGCTCTAGTCCTTGGACCCCGCTTTTCTAGTCGTTGGTTGTCTAATGCAATGACTCTTGACCAATTTCTCTATCATACCTGGTTTTAAAGTTATGAATGGAGTTAGCCTCTGTAACTTGCTACTTTTGGTCATTCCATTTACTCACTACCCTCACGCTAAATAAAACTTTCTAACATCTCTATGACACATCTGAGTCTCACGCTTCCATCCGTGTCCCCTTGTTCTATTGTTCTTCATTGTAAACGTTTCCTGTTTACACCTTGTCATCCCTGTAAGTATTTTATACGTCTGTGTCGTGTGTGTGTGTTGTGTGTGTGTGTTGTGTGTGTGTGTGTGTGTGTGTACTCACCTAGTTGTACTCACCTAGTTTGTTTGCGGGGGTTAGCTCTGGCTCATTGGTCCCGCCTCTCAACCGTCAATTAACAGGTGTACAGATTCCTGAGGGGGTGGACCGGAATTTAATGTGTGTGTGGACGAATCTAGGTGGTTCGTCCTCATGGGGACGAGCCTAGGGTGGTTCGTCCTCTTGGGGACGAATCTAGGGTGGTTCGTCCTCATTGGGACGAGCCTAGGGTGGTTCGTCCTCTCGGGACGAGTCTAGGGTGGTTCGTCCTCTTGGGGACGAGTCTAGGGTGGTTCGTCCTCTTGGGGACGAATCTAGGGTGGTTCGTCCTCTCGGGGACGAGTCTAGGATGGTTCATCCTCTTGGGGACGAGCCTAGGATGGTCGTCTGTTGGGACGAGTCTAGGTGATTCGTCCTCTTGCGGACGAGTCTAGGGTGGTTCGTCCTCTGGGACGAGTCTAGGATGGTTCAGCCTCTTGGGGTCGAGCCAAGGATGGTTCAGCCTCTTAAGGACGAGTTTAGGATTGGTTCTGGTTAAAGAAAACTGAAATTTATTTCGACTGAGACAGAAGCAGGTAGACAGATACACCAGACGGAGAGACAGGGGCCGACAGAGACAAGCAGGCAGACAGACAGACAGACAGACAGGCCGGCAAGCAGTCCACCCTCGCCAGAGTGTTGGCAGCGTGGAGGAGTGTGGTGTTGTTGTATTAGCTGATTGGTTCGTATCCCAGGTGAGACGGAAGGCTGACTGCCTGTGGCTCAGCCGTTGTGGCTGACGTGAGTGGACCT
>WNGS01167840.1:9679199-9690129 GCA_020271785.1 Procambarus virginalis | reverse complement strand
ATACAGTGGCCGAAGATTAGTGAAGACTACTATGAAAATCTGTACAGTACGCCAGTATGGATTTCCAGAGGCGGAGAATTCAGAGCGGATGTGCGTGGAAGAAGGGCTGTTACGAAGCTTATCACAGCTGCAGCTCTTATTCAAACTGAGTCTGAGGCGCTTTCAACTCAACGGCGTACTGCTCCAGCCCCACTCTGTTCACCAGGGTTCTCTCAGCGCGCGTAGTCAGTCACAACATCACGGCCCTCTTTACCACAAACATTCCTGTAACTCGACGGCTCCACAGTATTGGAGACTCGGGCACAAAGGGTGATCTCATTGTTGTGTAGTTATATCAGGAAAGTGCTTCCCAAACGAGTGGATACCCGACGTATCTCCCTTCTAGATGCTCTAGGACGTAAGTGCCGTACACCTCAATGCCTTCAAGGATTCTCTACGTCATTCCACCTTCAGTGAGCATCATAATATGCCCCAGTATCTTCAAAACCTCTGACACATTCTAGAGTTGTCTTCCCAGGTTCCCCTTTTTATCCCCCATCCCCCAACATCCTTTCCAAGAGTAGCCGCCCTATCATCTCCTAAATCTGCCTCCCTTTTTTTCCTCCCATTCACATTAAAATTTAACATTCTCTTTAACACGGAAGTGAGGAAGAACGAAGAAAGGGAACGCGTTCATCCTTATTTGCCCGGCTTTCCTTTTATTTCCTATTCCCGATTCTGCCTTGTACATGAACAAGCCTGTTTCCAGACGCAACCGGGACCCGTGTGTAGTTTCAAGGCGGCTTCGGCTGGGGTGTAACAACTTCAACTTACAGTTTCCGGAGTCAACCCCGACATAGGACGGGCCGGGGCAAAGACCAATCTTTGGCCCCATTCCATTTTTCTCACAGGTCGGGAACCAGCGCCATGGGGCGTTACCCTCCCCCACTGTGTTAACCAATTTCAAGACAATCAATATCCGATGTTCCAACCTCCCCAATTTGCATACCTCCCCTGTCTTTCCCTTTCCCCCGTCGCAGTAACACCTGGTGTATCCCCCTCTCTGCCTCGCCTCTTCCCCTAACTACCCTGTCCCCTCTTTCTTTCCTTTCCCTCCTTTCTAATGACGGCCCCCTTCAGGTCCCACTTTTCTTCCATACTCATATACGTCGGTTTTTTCCCCCCCCCGCGCTTCACCCGCCCCCCAGCGGGTATCGCCCGTCACTTCCCCGTGAAGCCTTCCCCAGAACCTGCCTCCCCACCCCCCTTCCCCCCCCTCTTTTCCTAACCGCCCTTTTTTTCCTTCCGCTTTTTCCCCTTTGCCCCCCCGGAATGGCCTTCCCCCTTCTTTCTTTCTTGTCTCCCCCTGCTTTATTTCACTGTCCTTTTCTCCCCCTTTTGGACTTCCCCCCCGTTTTGTTCCCCCCTAACCCCTGTCCCCCCCCCCGCCTTTACACCCCTACCACCTTCGAGAAAAGAGGGAGAAAATGGGGAAGAGATAAAAAGAAGGGGGAAAGAGGGACAGAGAACAGAAGAAGGAACGAGAAGCCCCCCAACCCCTCCTTTTTTGCCTTTTCTTATTTTCTTCTTCCTTTCACCCCCTTCCCCCTTATCTTCCCTCCCCCCCCCCCCCTCCTCTCTGGTTCTCCTCCTTTTTTTTCCCTTTTCCTCCTCTTTCCCCCTTTTCCCCCCTTCTTCCTCGCCTTTCTTTTCTTTCCCCCCCTTTTTTTTTTTTTTTTATCCACCCCCCCTTCTCTCTCCTGCCTTTCCCCTATTTTTTTCTCCCGCCCCTTTTTTATACCTTCCCCGCCTCCCTCTCTTTTCTTCCCCTCCTCCGTTTTTTTTTTTTTTCGTGGTAATTAGTTTTCGATTCTCCCCCAGACGACCATTTTTCGTCCCTCTATGATTCCCCTTCCCTTTTTCTCCCCTCCCCCCCCCTTTTCCCTTTCCCTTTTTTTCTGCTCCATTTTCTCTTTCCCTTCTCCCTTTTCAAGTCCTCTTCACTTTCCCCTTTCCTTCCCCCCTTTCTTCTTTTTTCCCGTTCTTTCTTTTTTTTTTTTTTTTTTTTCGTTTCCTCCCCCCATTTACTTTTCCCACTTTCTTTACTTGATTCCCCCCCCTGTTCTTATCTTTTTTTTCCCATTGTATTTTTAGAGGGATAATTTCCCTTCTTCCGCTTTTATTTTTTTCTTTTTTTCCTCCATTTTTCTTCTTCCCCCGCCTTCCCTTTCCCCACTCTTTTATTTTTTTTCCTTCTTTCCTTGCTTCCTTTTTTTTTTTTTTTTTCTCTTCTCTTTCCTTTATGTCTCTCTTCTTTGTCCTAATCTTCTGGTTTCTCCGCATACTTGCAGAAGGTGTTTTAGCGGTATGCTGCTTTTTTTTTCCTTGCCTAGTTTTCCCCCCTGCCGTATACACTCTTGTGTGGTCTCTCTCACACCAACATCTTGATCTACGTTGTCCGAGTTTGTGATTTCGTGCATCTCAACTATTCTCGTCCACTGCCCGAAATGGCTTGGGTTTTTGGCTTTTTTCTAAGCTAGATGTCCTTTTTCCAGTCGAAAATTGATATAGAGAAGGGGAAGGGGACTGCCAGCCTATTGGGCGCCCACGTTCCCGTTCTTTCTGTCTAGTAACGGCGACTCAAATGCGTGAAGACAGCCGAGGTGGAGAGGTAGGAATGCCTTACTCCCCTCCTATGGCTTTTAAAAAGAGAATGACCTTTACAACTGTAGATCGTGACAATTGATTTCCCCAAGGTTGGTCATAGGGTATTCCCCCCGATTTATAAGTGGGTACAAGGAAAGGTTTTGGTAAGGGGAATTTATGTTTGATTGAGTGTTGTGCCACAAACGGCGCGCGTTGGGTTCTTTTCGCTGGCCACGCTCAGAGTTATCGTTAGATTTCTACCGGGTGGGAACATTGGGGAAGGTAGCAACGGGAACGGGTAAAGTTATTAATTTTGTGTTGGGTCAGGGTGCAGGGAACCTTCGGGCTTATCCACACCGGAGTATTGGTATTTCCCTATGTTGCACATATTCCATTTCCCTTCTAACGCAGACAGACTATTATCTATCATGTATCACCTTCTTCCCCCTCCCCTCCATTCCATTACTTTATTTCCGCACTTGATTCCCTCGTTTTTCCTTTTTTCCTTAGGAGAAAAGAGTTTTTTTAGAGCTTAGACACCTCTATTTTTTTTACCCCCCCCCCCCCCCCCCTTCTTTTAAGCTGTTTGCCTTTACTCTTTATTTTTTTTCTTGCCCCTTCAAAGACAGTTCTCCGACTCTCACTCTTCTTTTTCTACTGAGACGGTCAATCTCTCAATACCTTGTTTGCGGCACCCTCGTGGGTGTGATGGTCAGGAAAAGACTTCTTCCCTTTTTAGCCCCCTCCTTCTTTTTTTTTTTTCGAGAATAGGAGAGTAACATGCCAATTGGAGCGACAGTGGAAGGGATATACATGCCGCTTCCTTTCAGGTTGCTGATGCTCGTTTCCGGGGAGGTTGGAACGATGAGACTTCCTTCCTCTTTGTCTCGGGGTTTATCGGTGTGAGCGGTCTTCGCTTTTAAGCTTACAACCTTTCCCACGCTTATGCTCCATTTCCCTGCGGATATCCCCCTCCTTATTTGTTTTTCCTATTACCTAATTTTTATTTTTTAGAAGAGTATTGCCTTTCGTTTCTTCTCGCATCCCTGGGGGTGAGAATGAGAGCAAGAGGAAAAAATGGGGAAAAGCGCCGCGATCTGATCCAACCCTTTTTTGACCGTCCTTGGCAATTAAGCTACGTTTGCCAATAACTCCCCAGCTCTTAACCCTTTTTTTTGTTTTTTTCCCCTCCCAATTTTTCTTTCAACCTTTTTGTACAATCTGACTTTCCCCCACTTTTTTTATCCGGTTATTTTCCCCCCAGACTTCCTCTTAGTTAGATCCCCCTTCTTTTCAGCAGCTCGACCCTTCGTAAAAGTAAGAATTTACTACTTTTCAGTCTATTCTTACCAGGGCTGTTAATTCATCATCGTAATCTTAGTGTTATGTCACTTCTTTCGGTCACAGTCTTTGTTTATATCCACCTCGTATTCCGTTAAGATATAGGATTAGTTGCCATTTGTCCCGCTTTCCGTCGGCTATGCCCAGGACCCCCGTCGCATACTGCGCTTAGTGGAGCCGCCAGATCAAGATGTAGAGACCTCCAGGATCCACCTGGATGCCGGTATCAGTCTTGGCCTTCAAGTTTGCTAGCGTTCCTTAGCCGGCAATGGATATCTGTTCGCCGCTTCCCGGCTACTGACACCACGCTAGGCCCATCCTATTTGACATATGAGATTTTAGACGTGTGTATATGTTGGTGTAAAACATTACCGAGCCCTTATGGCCAGCTAGAGTCTGCTCGATATTCGGAATGAGTTGACTTTTTGTTTCACGCCTCGTTGTGTGCAAACCTGTCGCTCGTTTGGCGCACAGTGTAGGACTCGTGGGCCGGGTGGAAGGTGGTCTTTGTGTGAATCCGTCTTTTTCCCCCATTTATGCGCAATTTCCCTTCCTACGTCCTTCCCATTGTACCTTTATTTTTTTTCTCCCTCCTCTTCTGTGTATTCTTTTCTTTTTTCCCCCCCCCCCTCCTTCCCCGTTACTATGATTTCCTTCCGTGGGATAATTTTGAATGTTAACTGGAATACATTGCGATGATCTATCCATCACCTGACCTTATCCCCATCTTTCTCCTCTGTTTCTTCTTTCCTGTATAACTTGACCCCAAACCCCCTTTTTTTTTCGCTTAATTTTTTTGTGTACTATTTCCTCTTCTGTAATTCCCTGATGTGCTCTGAAGAAAGGTAAATTGGAAATGGAAAAAAGTGGGAGGTCAGGAATAAAGGGGAGGGTTCTCATTTTTTATCTGTGTCGTGTGTCTTGGCTGTTGGTCCTTTCAGTGTCTGTCGGCAAGTGTTGGATCCCCCTGCACCGGCGGGGAACTTTCCCCCTCTACTTTCAACTTTTCTTTTCACATTTCTTCCGAGAATCTGGTGATTCCCCCCCCCGATGTGTCCCTTGGATATTGATTTGTTTTTTATGTTCCTTTTGGGGCTGTCTTCCCCTTTGTGATTTTTTTGCTGTTTTTGGTTCTTTTTCTATTTCCCCTTCTTTTGGATACCCTTTGTTGAGACAATTTCCACTCCCTTTTGTGACTAAATTTGTGTCTCTTGCATGTTCCTCTTTCCCCTTACGTCGACTTTTTCTTTTCTCTCTCCCTCCTTTCCACCCTCCCTTCCCTTCTTCCCAGTGTTTTCTTTCCTTCTTTTCTCCCTTTTTCCTCCTTCCTTTTTTTTTTTTTCTCGTGCCCCCCCCTCTTTTCCCTTTTTTTTTTTTTTTTTTTCTTTGTCCTCCCCCCCACCCTCACTAACTCCCCACCCCCCCACCTCTCTTCTTTTTTCTTTTCCCTTCTTTTCTCCCTTTCCCTTCTTTTTCTTTTTTTTCTTCTCTCACCCCCCCCCCTCCCTCTCCCCCCTTTCCCTTTCTTCCATTTTTTTTTTTTTTTTCTCTCTTTTTTTTCTTTCCACACTCCCCTCTCCCTCACACTTAACAACCCCCCCCCCTCTCTCATTTCTCCTCCCCCCCCCCCCCCCCCCCCCCCTCCCTTTTTTTTCGCTTCCTTTTTCTTCATTCTATGGTGTGTATCTTTACTGATGTTGTGTTGCGGAAATTGTTTTTCTCCCTTTCCTTTTCCCTTTCTTCCTTTCCCCATTTGATCACTGTTTTTCCATGGTTGACTGTCAGAACCCATTGGCCAAACTTTGTTGCAATGAAAATGGAAATGAATAATTGAAGACATGAATGAAACACGAATCGAAATGAATTTTTATCTGACAGTGGAGAACATGGATAGTCCGATTGGTGGTAACTGGTTGGATACTGACTTGTCTGATAATTGAAGTATGGTCTCTATGTTTCTTGTCCGTTTTTAACTAAGGATAGGGATTGAGTACAGCAAACGGGAGGGCGGCCTTCGAGTGGAGCGTTCCGTGCCCCTCTGGCCTTCGCCCCCTTATTTATGTACCTGCCGGTCTCTTCCGTGGTCTAATGCTACGTATAGGCTGGACCGGCGGTGAGCTTACAGTCTCAAAAATTCTTCAACCAAGATCGGTGCCAAGCGCCAAACGCCCTTCCTGTCACGACGTAGACGACCTGTGTAGCAGCTGTAATATTTTTTACTGGAACTGCTATCGGAAATCTGGTGGTAGGACACAGGATGGTTAAGATATATGAGTTGCCTGCACTGGTCCGAGGCAAAGGACCAACGCAGTCGATAATGAGCTTGTGGAACGGTTCCTCAGGCACCTGGATGGGTATCAGTGGTGCTCTGGGAATGGAAACGTTCGGTTTCCCGGCTAACTGACACACGTGGCATAATTTGACATGAGATTTGACGTCGTTTACCATACCTGGCCAGTAGTAGTCTTGTCGAATTCCATGGTAAGTCTTGTTGAACCCATAGTGTGACAAAGCGCCGTGGGCCAGGTGTAGAATCGTGGGCCGCAGGCTGGTGGGAATCACTAGTTGTTCAACATTTGCCCAATCGTCCTCGTCCTTCAGTTTACTGGGTCTATACCTGCGATAGAGTATTTCGTTCTCCATAAAGAACCCAGGAACACTGTCGGATTGGGTTTCAGCCTGAAAGAATAATGGTGTCAATGTAAGATCATCTCTCTGTAACTTACGGAACTCCACCGCGGTCAGGTTAGGGGGTAGTTTCGAAGGGTCCTGAGGGACAGCGGTAGCAGTAGAGTCGGCTGGCTGTGGACGTGCAGCTTGAGCACGGGTGGTCACCATAACAGGAGGAGAACCTTCATCACTCTCTTGAACCTTTACTGGGAAATGTTCAAAAATCGGGTTATCCACCACAGAGTTGCTTACCTTGGATATGTCCTTGACGATCAGGTTGTTTGGTTGTTGGTCTTCTGCCAAGTCGTTGCCCAGGAGAAGTTGCACTCCAGGCATGGGAAAAGGCTTTTCCCTGACGGCGACTTGGACTTCACCGGTCACGAAGGGACAATCCAGGTAAACTCGGGCAAGTGGATAAGGAGTTGTAGCAGTAAGGTCAGTGATGAACACAGTCTCTCCTGTGTAGGCGACGTTGGGCACAGCCGATTTCAAAACGATCGATTGTAGGCCGCTGTGTCCCTTAGGATCTTAAGTCCGAAACGTCCCTCTGAATCTGAACCGTGGGTAGAGATAGTTCCTGGATAGAGATGCTTGGTAAAGAGAGAGAGATCATTAGCATGAACACCAACATTCATTACAGGCTTACCGGACTTAGGGTGAGTAGTTTTAGACTTAGGGGTTCGACGTTACCTTTAAATTGGGACTTACCACATTTGTCAATGGTGTGTCCATATAATCGACAATACCTGCAGTACAGTTGAGAGGTACCTTGATCTGGGCTCGCTTTCTCGTAACTGTACCAAGATTCTTGCTGGTAGGATCTGGAGTCAGCCGGTGGATGAGGCTGTAAGTGTCAGCTGACTTCGCACACTTCACTAATTCCGTCTCTTCCTTGTCTGCTAAGTATAGGCGGACAGGAGGAGGTACACGTCTCAAAAATTCTTCAACCAGTATGAGGTTGACAAGTTCTGAAAAAGTAGAGACATGTGCTGCCTCCAGCCATTTCATGAAATATCTTTGTTTGGTGTTAGCAAATTCTAAGAAGGTGGTGGTACTTGCCTTGACGTAGTCACGAAACTTTCGTCGATAGCTTTCGGTGGAGAGAAGGTAGGCGTCCAACACAGCTTGTTTCAGGGTGGTGTAGTCGTTTTCCGAAGCCAAAGTGCTGAGTGTGACTGCTGCTCTACCTGTTAAATGTACTCTGAGAAGGGTAGCCCATTGGTCGTCAGGCCAATTAAGTTGAACAGCAAGGGTCTCAAAAGTGGTAAAGAACACATCAACCTCCGTTTCGAGGAACGGGGGCATTAACTTACTTGCATGGGAGATATTGAAACTGGGAGGAAGACTAGCTGCCGCTTGTTGGAGTTGAGCTTGGTGTGCAGCGTCCCTCGTGAGTTCTCGGTCACGACAGTTTAGAGCTGCTTCTGCCTGTCGTTGGTCGTGTTCGCGTTGTATCTCGAGTCGCTGTTTGTATAAGGCCAACTCACGTTCTTGCTGTCCTTTGAGGAGTAGGGCCTCCCTCTCACTTTCTTCCTTCTTCAGGGCAGCTTCACGCTCTCTGATTGCAGCTTCACGCTCTCTGATTGCAGCTTCACGCGTTTGTTCTTCCTTTCTGATGGCAGCTTCTTCCTTTCTGAGGGCAGCTTCGCGCTCTCTGATTGCAGCTGCTTCTTGTTGTTGCTGTAGCTCGATCTTGGCAAGTTCCAATTTGAGCTTTATCGCTCTCAAGTCATCTTTATCTGAAATAATGTGCTGTTCATGGTAGAAGAATCTATAATATCTTCCTCAGCAAGGTGATCCAGTATCATATTATTAATGGCAAATTTGTTGGCTCCATCAGGAACTTCTAAGTGATACTCATGTGCAAGAGTTAACAAATCGACCCTCTTAGCGTGACGTAAGGTCCCTATTTCTCTTTCTGGATTTGCTTTGAAAACTTGTAAGCGGAACATGGTGAAAATATAGCAAAACAAAGGAGAAGAATATAGTGAGAATATGGCGAGTGTCAGAAACAGGAAACGTGGCAACTGATACCTATCCTGTGGGGAATTATTAATAATTAAAGTAAATTCAAGATGGTAAATGAATAAGGTCGCAGGAAATCTTGTACCTGGTACTCACTATGGGAGGATAAAGGCAAGAAAATCCTACTAATTAGTGAAAACTAATTTTAAAATACAAGTGAAACACTAAATGGCTTCAAAATAAATGAGGTAGTCCAAAAAATGTAGTCATACCTTGCCAAGTCACTATAGAACATAAGCAATGGTACCCACTGAAATTGAATATGGTATTTACAGAATTAGCGAACTTTTGTGCTCAAAAGAAAGAACGCCAATTCCCTACCTTAGGTAAATACCATCAGTCTGACCGACGAGTAGGGGTGCGAGTGTCAACTGGTGACGAGAACTATCGGCGAGGTCCCAATTCGCCAATAATAGTTCGTGCTAGAGGATCTAAAGCCCTCTTTTTCCTCCTAGAGTCGGATTGCAGGACTTGGGTGCTATTGACCCGGAGACAGACCACAGTACCAGGGTACCTATGTGATAATCTGTCAAAAAGTGAGAAATATTGGGGACAAAGATGTTAAACACGGAGGATAACACGGAAGGGGGAGACGACCAATTAAGAGTATGACTGCGGCCTACAGTCACCACGTAATCCAAAGTTGTCTCACTCTCACCATATGCTATTCCCGTAATGTACAATATACACAGCACCATATAAAATAAAAAATGATTAATGTGAATAATGGAAGCAAGGGAAATAAGAGCCAAGTGCGCTTACCACAATTACCAATACCTGAGTGAAGCTCCGTGGACAGATCTCCATTTATAGTGGCTCCCGGACAGGCCCCCATTTATATGTGACGGTAACGAGTTGGAAATGGTGGTCGGCAGTCTTCCAACTAGCAGGTGTCAGTGCTGGGCCACATATAATATAAAAAAAGAAAAGGAAAAAAAAAGAGAAAAAAAAAGAATGACTGCGTGATTTGGTAATCTGTGGTAAGGTTGGAAAGACTAAAAGCAATAATAAAAATATGGATTTTAATAACAATAAAAACACAAATTGAAATAAATGCAAAATCTTGGCTTACTGGCAAAAATAATAAACAATATAAACATGAAAATAGATTACGTTAATGGGGAGGAGAATTGATATACAAAAGTAAGTAAAATATGAATGCTGGAATATATGCACTAACTATGAACCTCTATTTGACCACACAGAGTGAGTCACTTAGGAGTTCACAGCTTGCGAGCACACAATATTCTGGCTGGCAGAAACGCAAGGGACTCCAACAATAACTGGTGAGGTCTTATGATTGGCGGGGAGCCGGAGTGGAGTGTTGGTTGGCGGCCAATGAGGAAGCTGGATGGTCGCAAGTCGCTCGTTAGGCCGTTGAAGGGTTCGGCGCGTCGACCAGGTGCAGCAGTGGGGGGGAAGGAGGGAGTTGCTGGTACGTGTGGCTAATATGTACGTTTAGCCACTACAAAACGTATCTTGTAGATTGATGAGGACAGGCGTGATTCGCAGAAATAGCAGGCAAAATCTCTGATAAGAGATTATCGTCACAGCTTCTTTACCACAGAAGAATTGATTTGATATCTCGGTGAAATAATTGTGTTTAGTTTCCATTGGCCTCCCGTTATTGGTCTCTTAACTCCGAACATTGCTAGTGGGTATACTTTGTTAATTCTAGCTATAATCTTATACGTCTTTAACATGTTACCAGGATTCTTTCTTTCCTCCACTGTGGAACGGTCCAGTTTCTTAATTTTTGTTCTCATAGGTCAGTCCCCTCAGCACTGGAATTAACATCGCATAATTTTTTATACTTTCCTAGATTATTTTGTGCATTTTCGTGGGTTTTTTGCTGGGGCTGCATACAGCAGGATACTTCTCACAGAGGTTGTATTTAGAATTCTGATTGGTTTTCCGTTTAAATTCCTGATGACTTTTCAGATGTCTGCCAGTTTTGTATCTGTGGCCAGTCTTAGTCTGTTAATGTTTTTTCTCTGGCATTTGGTTTTGTGGAATGTCTACCCCCCCCCCTTCACCCCAGGACCGTCGTCCCATCTCAAATCTTTATCCTGATCCCTTACAAGTGCTGTATAGTGTTATAACTTGCTGCTTTCTCCTTATATCTCCTTCCCTACTACCAGGCCCCATCCTATCCTCTTATTCAGAAAGTTACCTCCTTTTCATTTTGTATTTCTTCTGGTAATTCTTTCTTTTCTTATTCAGTACCCCAACATTCCATTTATCAAAGTTAAAGCCCCTTAGCCATTTT
>WNGS01167840.1:9657225-9678199 GCA_020271785.1 Procambarus virginalis | reverse complement strand
TACCTAGTGGTATGCAGGCAAAATGTGTCAGAGAATGCACTCCAGAAAGGTCCTCACTGCCTGATGTTATAATGGAAGGGGACTTCCCTACCAAACAGTAACATCTCTCCTCCTCCCCCCTCACCATCATCTTCCATACGCCAACAGCCGTCATTAGCAAGGGTAAGTAATAACTTTAACATACTTTTGTAGTGTAGATTTCGATGAATTGGGAATAAAATTTAGTTTGAAGTGAGGTTTTTGAGTAGTCACGAATGGATTAATTCATTTCCCATTACATCTTATGGGGAAATTAGCTTCGGTTTACGAATTTCGGGTTACAAGCTGTCTCCAGGAACGGATTAAACTTTTAAACCAAGGTACCCCCTGTACAAACAAATCCACAAGGGCCGTGACGAGGATTCGAACCTGCGTCTGGGAGCATCCCAGACACTGCCTTAACCCTTTAACTGCGTTGCCTCCAAATATGACACCCCCGTGGTGCGCAGGAAATAAATTCTCTGGAAAAAATTCTTTTTTCTTTTTAAAGTGTCAAAAACCCTTCCCTCAGTATGGGTATGTAAAAAAAAAGTCGTAATTGTACTTACTTTGGCTGCTATGGGGTCCGTAAGTTGGGGCGTGACGTCATGATTCCCCGTGCGCCCGTGCTGTAAGCTCCCGGGGCGGGTGGGGCGGTCGGGGCGGGGCGCGCGAGTTGCCGCGAATATATTTTCGTTCATTTTTTTCGCACAGTTCCAAATACATTTTATTTGTTTTTACGTACTAATCCTATGTATAGTGAACACGTACACTATATTATGGCAGTAAAACAACCGTACTGTCCGAAGACACTGTGTTACGTGCATGACACTTGTGTACACATATGCTGCACATATTTACTATGTATCATCCTAATTTATGTATACATATAATCTATTTACACACTACACACTGTCACACACTATATACATTCACCATCAACACACTCAGAACACCTCGAGTGAGAGCAGCCACACCCAGCCAGTCTCCCTCACTCCAACATCTTACTCGCCAACATTGCTCCTCCCACCATACTGTTATAGTTCTTATTACACATGTTCTATATACCTATCTACATATTTTATTTACCAGAACTATGCAAGTAAGCCGGTATTGTGTCCAAACAGTACAGTAGCCACCATACACTGCATGAAAAATCACACAGCAGACGACGCTACGATTACGTCACCTCCCTCACCAAAATAGCTCCTCTCAACATTCTCCTGTTACTGTTCTTACACTATATACACACACTATATATACCCATGTACATATGTGTTGCCCATAGCGAACCACTAAGCTATTATGGTGAGCAAAACAAGAGTGGCAGCCACACACACACAATGAGGCTACCTCAATTCTCGCCCTCCCTCCCTCACCAAACTTTCCTCCTTCCACAATACTACGCACAACGCTAATTATAACCACAATCCTGCTATTATCACAATCCTGGTCACTAATTCCTGTAAATGAATAATTGACCACACGTTTATTTTGAAAAGGAACCTAAGAAATCATTTGAAAATTCCTAGATGGACGAAATAATGCTGTGGTGCTGTGAACATCGTGAACAGCATTGAATCACTGATAATTGAACATTGTACCCAGTCATTATCACACTCAGGCTCTTCTATAACACTATCATGGCTAAATGATACAAGTTATATATATATTTTGACATTATTAGGCGATGCTGTGGTCACACGCTGACAGCAGTGCTGTGCGCTCATGCTGCGAGCGCCAGCCTTGGTTGCTCACACACTACTGAGGCTCCCACACCCGGAATGTGGACCACGATTTTTTTTAAAGATGGCGTCTGTTTACAAGAGCCCTGAGGAAGCTGATGTGAACCCCATGTAGCGCGGGAGATTTGAATGGAACGTGAAAAATACAAATACCCGAGGCGCGTTGCGCAAACCAGACGCGAGCCTGCAGGCGCGTTGCGCAGTTAAAGGGTTAATCTCNCCTGTTACTATTACCAGTCTTGTAATGAATGAACCCTGACGTTCATTTCGCCTATCAAATTTAATTTAAATAGTGTGTATGGAATTAACTCGTACTATTTCCTTTTTTCGATTCCCCTGCAACTTTTCATCAAGTTAGGTGTTATTTGCTTCGTTTTCCTATTCACTATAAATATTTCTATTGTGATTTTGTATATTTTGATCATGTCTCTTATCTATTTACTCCTCAACCTTCCGTCGTGCCCCGTCCAACTTTGTTCTGGACAGACCGGACGGCAAACCTCTACGCTTTTTAATGGGTTTTTTTTATGGCTTCCAATTGTCAAACAGTGAAAGCCTGTTAGGCTTAACGACGTTCCCTCTCCTCTCGACTGATCTTCCGTCAAGATGCCGCCCACAATAGTTTCCTAAGTCTAAGGTATCTTTCTTTTTAACCCCATTTAATTTCTTTGCTTCTTTACCACAGAAGAATTGATTTGATATCTCGGTGAAATAATTGTGTTTAGTTCCATTGGCCTCCCGTTATTGGTCTCTTAACTCCGAACATTGCTAGTGGGTATACTTTGTTAATTTAGCTATAATCTTATACGTCTTTAACATGTTACCAGGATTCTTTCTTTCCTCCACTGTGGAACGATCCAGTTTCTTAATTTTTGTTCTCATAGGTCAGTCCCCTCAGCACTGGAATTAACATCGCATAATTTTTATACTTTCCTAGATTTTTGTGCATTTTCGTGGGTTTTTTGCTGGGCTGCATACAGCAGGATACTTCTCACAGAGGTTGTATTAGAATTCTGATTGGTTTTCCGTTTAAATTCCTGATGACTTTTCAGATGTCTGCCAGTTTTGTATCTGTGGCCAGTCTTAGTCGTTAATTTTTTTCTGGCATTTGGTTTTGTGGAATGTCTACCCCCCCCCCCCCCCTTCACCCAGGACCGTCGTCCCATCTCAAATCTTTATCCTGATCCTTACAGTGCTGTATAGTGTTATAACTTGCTGCTTTCTCCTTATCTCCCTTTCCCTACTACCAGGCCCCATCCTATCCTCTTATTCAGAAAGTTACCTCCTTTTCATTTGGTATTTCTTCTGGTAATTCTTTCTTTCTTATTCAGTACCACAACATTACATTTATCAAAGTTAAAGCCCCTTAGCCATTTTTCAGACCAACTTTAAAGTATCTAGATAATTTCACATTATAATTATATTGCAGTCTCCTCTGTTCTGATTCTCCTCATTAGATTTGCATAATCTGCAATCATTTATATGAAGGAGCCTTTATCCTCTGCCAGGTCGTGGACACTCATTAGGAATAGGATTGGATCTGAAAAATTATTATTGTGATTCCCTTCTCACTACGTCTCTCCACCCTGAGACCTCCTCTCTCACTATGACCCATTCTCTCTTCTCTAGGAGGTACTCCTATGCCCAGTGATGACCCAACCACACATTATAAGATGGGTAAACGACGATGTTTCGGTCCGTCTCGGAAGTCACGTATGACTTGATAATGGTCCAGGATGGACCGAAACGTCATCGTTCCTCCATCTTATGAAGTCTAGTTTGGTCAACCTATCTTCAGCCGCCTATGCCCAACTTTGCACTCTTGCAGGTACATTACTTTGTTTCTATAGCGAGTGTGGAATCAAGAGATTTCGCTTCTTAGGAAAGGTGTTGGGCGTTTTCTGACACACGAGAATGACACAATGTGTCCACCCACACTCTTCTGTTCTATCGTGTTAATTATGTGTCATAAGTTAGTCTGTGATGCGTTAGGTGGAAACAGGAAGGAATTGGGCCATGCGTGACGTAGATGCGTGACGTGTCTCAACCTCTCCCCTTGGTTGATTTTATCTGGTCCTAACCGATGACGCTGATCCCATCAGAATCTCCCACAGAAAGCAATTTGTTCTGTCAGTTCCATTTTTGCTGTCTCTGGGGAAACCCAGTGTACTATAGTTCTACTGTACTGTACAAAGTGGCTGGCATTGCAAGGGTATCATAACTGAAGAGGTAGAAAGTGCATGTATGTCTACTTGTGTATCAAGACGTCTGTATGAGGTATACACATGAAATACTTAAGTGCTAAGTTAGTGGTCTAAGAATTGCTTCATTGTAAACTCTGTGTACGTGTCTTCCCGCAGACTAGGTGTTGGTTTACCTTGCAGGAAGTCTTCACAGACAACCCCCCCTTTGGTTAGTAAGGTCTCGGTAAGAGTGCATAGTGTGGGTGTGTGTGTATATCATTTGAGCGAGCAGACACGTGAATGGCAGGTGTGTTTGTGTTTGTGTTCCGGCTAGATTGTTTGTGTGTGTGTGTTGCGTCATCCAGGCTTTCACTGAGGCTTCACATATTGCGGCGTTACTTACAGGTAATTTGAGAATGGAGACGTTGGGAGTTTTTCATCGTTGTTGTACTCTTTATGTGTGTGAATGTCTGTTGCATTAATTTGCTGTTATAATGAGGGTGTCTGTATGTTGTTATTAAGGGTTCATGTGAGTTGTTATTGCAATGTGTCATCTCGCCTAATTCATCGAATGTTTAACGTAATTGACTAATTCGTCAAAATTGCGTGAATATAGTCAAAACTAAAGCACCATAATACTGACGTTTTTCACGTTACTTGCTTCGATTAGGGTAGGTGGGCTGTCCAGGTTCGAACGGTTCTGTGGAGGTAAAACTTAGGACGTAAAACTTAGGAGTTTTGTCTTAGTTGGAGGCAAAACTTAGGAGGTAAGTTGACACACAATAAACAAGAAACGTTTCTTGTTTTCTGTGTGTCAGCTGGTGAGCACAAGCTGCGACTGTACAGCCCTCGGATGAATGGCTAAACCTGGCCAGGTGCTTTGTTGCACGCACCTGTTTGCGTTGCTCAGGCTCCAGCTTGCATATTTTCCTTGTCTGCCATCTGGGAAAGCTGAGTCAGACTGGGGGACATGTTTCTTTTCCGGTTGACACCAGAAGAGTGTCAACTTTCCTAGTTGTATTAGTTGTGTCAACAACTAACTAGGCCTCGGGTAACACGAGGCCTAGTTAACTGGTTGGCCTTGTTTACCTCAAGGGTAATGGTGTTCCAAGCCCTTCATCCCAGTGTGGCCCACTTTTGTACGGCGGCTGTTCTCTTGACTCACGCCTCCTGTGCACCTTTCTAGCGGTGAACGAGGCAGTTGTCCAGCTGCTGTTTCCTTAACTACTGTCTCGTGTGTTCCAGGCTCGGGCTGGTGTTTGCTACTATTCATCGACCCATCATCAAAACTGTGGCTTGTCGGGTTCATAACTTATTAATCAAACTGTGAATGATTAAAATATGTACATTTACTTTAATTTTGTCTAGACTGACCAAACTTTAAATGTTTATGAATAAAGCATTTGAAAATGATTCATAGTCTACTTGTCAGAGTAGATTCGAGTCAAAGCTCGAGGCTTTGTCTCGAAACGTGCTTCGTTCCCTCCCAGCCTTCGTTCCATCTTACTAACACTCACTAACTCAACCAGAACGCCTTTCCCAACCTTGTCTAGGCCTAGCTATGCATAAGCCCAAAATATATATAATATTTAATTAATATTTTACAACATTTTGCTCATGATGATATTTTCCAAAAGATTTGCAAAATAATGGCCTCTGACAATTGTATACACACTATTAGGATTTGTTGATGTTATTTACAAATCTTCTGTGCCCGGCATTTGACCACAAAGTGAACGCTGCCAATGAGTTTTACTTTGCCTCGTGTACGTAGGCCTAGAACTTCAAAAATACTTTTGAGTTATATCATACACAAGAAAGACAATGTCAACTTTGACACTTTTGTCAGATCAGTTAAATCATAAACAGATATTGTTTTTAGTTATTATTATTATTATGCTAGTGTTTTGTCTCTCCAAGACGGTGAGTTTGTAATTAGAACTGCAACACTCATCATTATTTATTCCAATGTTTTGTTGTTTTGATCAACATGGACCGACAAGTTCGAAATGTTGGAGATGTGAACAGGTCGAGTGGGCGTCATTGTCTTCCAGCGACACGGATTACGGTCGTCAGAGGCCGTTGTCCTGCCTCGGAAGCTCTGTAATTAGTCCTCCTTTTCTACCGGCTGGCTATTGTCATTGGGACTTTTATTTTTATATAGTCTTTTAGTTTCTACCTCAAATATTCCAGCAATTTTTCTTCATCTCTCGTCTGGATCTCCTTCGTGTTGTTGCTTCTGTTGCTTCTTGGTTTTACTGTCTTGGTGGAGCCAGGCGTTATGCTTCCTCGTGGCTATGCTTTACTGTCGGAGTCAGGCCTTATGATTCTTCATGATGGGTAAGAGGGAAAAATTTCTCGTAGTTACCCCCCAACATTTTAGTTCTTAATGCATATGTGACCCCGTGTGGTTCTTTGTTCTCCCAGTCTGTTGTCCCATAGTTAAAGTCTTCCATGATTAGAATTCAGGATCTATTTCTACAGGTAACAGAGGCTGTTCTTTCTGTTATATAGTCTTTTACTATCTAGCGGAGGACAATACATCATTAGTAATAATATATTTGGATACAGGCGATGAGTCACAATACCGTGGTTGAAGTATGTTGACCAGACCACACACTTGAAGGTGAAGGGACGACGACGTTTCGGTCCGTCCTGGACCATTCTCAAGTCGATTGTGACTTGAGAATAGTCCAGGACGGACCGAAACGTCGTCGTTCCATCATCTTCTAGTGTGTGGTCTGGTCAAAATACATTTTGGATCTTCTCTCACCCCTGGACTACGACATGGCAAAAGTTACACAACCCGCATTACTCCAATTGACTTCCTCATTGATGCATCTCGTTAGTGGGATTCCTTGGTTTATGTGCAGGGCGTGACTGGAAGAGCACTCTATTACCCACTCCAGAGTGCGAAGGGGTTATATGTTATAAATTGAACTTGGCTTCAGCTCGGGGCCTCCAGGTTACTTGTAGATTTCGTGGAATACTCAGACTGTTTAACTTATCTCATGTGGTGGTACAGGGGTTAAGTGCGCGGCTTAGGGTACCCAGGTCGCGGGTTCGAATCTCCCGCATTACTTGGTTTTTTCATGTATATATCACGTTTGTGTGATTTCTTTGATTATTATTATATATCATATATATATATATATATATATATATATATATATATATATATATATATATATATATATATTACTATTGGATAAAACCCACAGTTACGTATTTCTGCATTTTATATAAATATTTACACCAATTTCGGTGTAAATCATTACATAAAATACACAGATACACAAAGTGTGGATTTTTATCTTATGTTATTATGTTTGTGAATTTACCTTTACTTATTTCTATTATTATTGTTATTATTTTTATTCCTATTATTAATTATTATTAATAATGTTAATAATTAATTATTATACTTTACATCACTTGCTAACGTTTAATCTGATGGTTGCAAGGTGCATGTGCAGGTATTAAGTAAAGTTAGCAATAGCAAGGTGGAGGATGCCGTATTTGCATTGAGCACTGGGTCGCTCATTAACAAGATATGAGTCATGAGATGAGTCAGTTACAAGACTCAGTCACTCATTTACAAGATATCTGAAATGTTGATATGTTAACAACATGGGAGAGAAGGTGTGAGGGAGGGAAAGGAAGGAATGTGTGAGGGAGAAAGAGAGAGAGAGAGAGAGAGAGAGAGAGAGAGAGAGGGGGGGGGGAAGGGACGGAGGGGGTAGAGAGAGAGAGAGAGAGAAAGGGAGGGAGAAAGAGAGAGAGAGAGAGAGAGAGAGAGAGAGAGAGAGAGAGAGAGAGAGAGAGAGAGAGAGAGAGAGAGAGAGAGAGGAGGGGAAGATGGTGAGTTGGACTGAGAGGGGAGGGGAAGATTGTGGAAGAGAGGGCGTGAGTGAGAAAAAGGAAAGAAGAAAATGTAGGGACGTTTGTGGGAGGGAGAGAATTAGGGAGAGAGAGAGAAAGAGAGAGAAGAGAGAGGAGAGAGAGAGAGAGAGGAGAGAAGAGAGAGAGAGAGAGAGAGAGAGAGAGAGGAGAGAGAGAGAAGACAACATATTACAACAACAAAAACTAAGACATTACACTCATCCTTGTAACCGTCCACTACAGACAGATAAAGTTGAGTTAAAATGTCTGAGAGACGAGAGTTGATGTGGAAGCATGTGATATTTTCCTCTCACTCTCATCACACTTAACAATGACACATTCACACTCGTTTGCCACACTTAATTCACACTTTCTTTCAGGCCGAGGAGAACGTGTGAGCAGGAAATATTTATTTTATAATCGGCTTTGTTTATTCGCCAACTAGTCTTACTTCTCCTCTATATAGCAGATATATAGAGAGGACAATAGATTTTATTCTCCTCCTCCACGTACTGTACTTCTCTTCTATATAACATGCGTGTATTCACCTCCTCCTCCTCCTCCTCCTCCTCGTACTTCTACTTTATATAGCAGGTGTATCTCCTCCACATAATTCTCCTCTATATAACAGGTGTTTATTTCCTTCCCATACTTTTCTATATACAAGTGAGGATTAAAATTCTCAATTCAAAGGACGTTTGCTTTTGAGAGGGAATGTGGAATAGTCAATTTAGTCAGTATAATGTTTAATCCTTGGATGATAAAACAGTGCAGTGTTCAGTGCTTGGATGATAAAACAGTACAGTATTCAGTCCTTGGATGAGGGATGAAGGCACAGTATGTGTGAGAGAGACCAGGAGAAAAGTGTGACAGGAAAACCTGAAGATTGGACGACACATCTCACAAGTTCTGGAGAGAAGGAGCCATGGAAGTAGTGATTAGTGAGAGAATTGCGAAGCAAATTTTTTTCCGGAGAGAAATCTCATCCCGAGATGTGAAAGCTGTCAAGTCAGTCTATTTCCATAACAGGCAACAACCACATACACACACATTCAAACCACCAAAAGTTATTTAAACAAAAATAAATACGCTCATATACTCGCTTCAAGCAATTGTTATTTTCAGCAATTCTTTTGAATCCCAAACACAAACGTGGTCATTCCNGACTACGGGAATTATACTCACGTCGCTGGAAGACAAGAGAGTTAGGGGGGGGGGGGACCTGATCACCACATACAAGATTCTCAAAGGAATTAATCGAGTAAACAAAGACAGATTATTTAACACAAGGGGCACACACACTAGGGGACACAGGTGGAAATTGAGTGCCCAAACGAGACATAAACACATGTATAAATATTGTTGTTGTGTCAGAGTGGTTGACAAATGGAATGCATTAGGAAGTGATGTGGTGGAGGCAGACTCCATACACGTTTAAAGTGTAGATATGATAGAGCCCAATAGGTTCAGGAACCTGTACATCTGTTGATTGACGGTTGAGAGGCGTGACCAAGAGTTGAAGCTCAACCCCCGCAAGCACAACTAGGTGAGTACATAAGCTGTGACACTTGTTTAATCAATCATCTTGAGACCAGTTTGGTTCGTGTGACCATGTATGTGTCCTATCAGCCCCGGTGTTTACTATGCTACTTACAGTAGCTTCCTGATCAGCCAGCGAATATACTTTACTTCTGTGAACTGAGGTAAACTCTTACGAATATAAATAGAGAAGCGTGGTATACCATTCGTGTATATATATATATATATATATATATATATATATATATATATATATATATATATATATATATTGGTGTATACTGGCAGCAGGTTTTCTTTTACACATGTCTCATTGAATATGACCGCATATTCTGTATTTACTATCTTCTGATTTAGGGCTTCTATCCCTCTAACTATTTTCTTAGCATCAGGGTTAGCTGAAATAGGAGTTCTCCAAAACTCATTTTCGTAATTTCTGGGTGAAGTAAAGATGTGGATTACTATAGAATGTATTACACTTATTTAAACAATTTGCACGACGTTTCGAACCTCCATGGTTCATTCTCAAGTGAGGAATGTTACAATGTGGTTTGATTATATACCGCACTGGGTCAGGTGATAAACAATAAAGGTGAAAACATAGGGGATACATAGGGGATAAATGGGGTGAAACATATGAACATAAGAATAGAGGTAACCGCAGAAGGCCTATTGGCCCATACGAGGCAGCTGGCATCTACATACAAAGATTAATCCAGTGTAATTGGCCTGTTATGTTGGACATTGTCTTCTGTGTTGGCATCGTTATGTTCTGGTCTTGTCCTTACTCTCATTGTGGAAGAGTAAATAGTTCCGTGATTTGGGTGTTCATGGTAGGTTGTTCTGTTCTTATGTGAATTGCTTCAAGAATTTGTAATCTTCTTGCATCTTGGGTTCTGTCTATTATGCATGTATTCTTGTTCAACATTTCTCTTGTTAGGGTGATGTCATGGGCTTGTCTCATGTGATTCCTAGGGGCACCGGATTGAAGATGGCATGTCAAACGCCTCGTCAGCTTGGTCGACGTCATACCTATGTACTTAGATTGAAGGTTACATCCTTCGTGGGGCAAGTGTACATGTATACAACGCTTGACTGCTGTAGAGGGTTCTCTGTCGGCTTCGGGCTGTTTTTTATAAGGAGTTCGGAAGTCTTCTTGGTTTTATAGAATATTGTCAGGTTTATGTTTTGGTTAGGAGTAGTGCTTTTTACTCCTTTACGGATTATTTCTTTCATTATTCTTTCCTCTTTTGTATGTTCACTGTGCATGGTTGATTTGTAATATAATTTTATTGGAGGTATTGTGGTTTCTGTTCTAGGTTCTGGATTATACCAACGGTCCAAGTGTCTTCTTATAGCAGCGTTTATTTCCGCGTTGCTATATCCATTGTTCACCAATACCTGAGTTACTCTTTCAAACTCTCTACTCACGTTGCTCCATTCAGAGCAGTGGGTAAGCGCTCGACGAATATAATATATATATATATATATATATATATATATATAATATATATATATATATATATATATATATATATATATATATATATATATATATCCTCGCACCACAAAAGGGGGAGGACTGTAATCTTAAATTAAACAAAAGACCAAGAGGAATAAGTGTTAAAATAAGAGAACATTCGGTGATAAATTAACATCACCATCAACCCTAATATACAAGAGTTAAGGACAGGAGCGGAGAAGCACATCCAAGACAGGAGCGACTATAACCAGTTACCAGTCAAGTCTGCTTGGTTGACAGTCTGGGAGAGGCAGCAGTGTAGCGCAATCTTGCCGACTGTACCTGTGTTTGAGAGTTCACGGTGACTGTAATTGTCAACACAGAGACCCGTTGAAGATAAGCAAAGAATGCCTCGACCCTTCACAGAGGCTCTTCACAGTCTTGTTGATGACGGGCGTCTTCAACAAGACGTATATGCCTCTTATATACAACAAGGTCAATATTAGTCTTTGTTGCTGTTGATTCTTGCATTACTCGGTACGTAATTAACTGTTCTGACCTGCATACCAAGCGTGATCTGACTTTGCTATTATCCCACTCTTTATTCTCCCTTTATCTCTCCTGTTTCCAATTTCTTTGTGTGTCTATTTCACCGTTTTCCCCTGTTTCGCGTTTCTGTTCCCTTTTCTGTTTACTTTGTTTCGCTACTTTATGCCTTCTGCAGGTTCCTGTGTTCTTATGTTTCTCGATGTTCATGCTTTACTTCTCACCCTCTCTGCTTTTACTTTTTTTTTTTTTGAGATATATACAAGAGTTGTTACATTCTTGTACAGCCACTAGTACGCGTAGCGTTTCGGGCAGGTCCCTGGAATACGATCCCCGCCGCGGAGAATCGTTTTTTTCATCCAAGTACACATTTTACTGTTGCGTTAAACAGAGGCTACAGTTAAGGAATTGCGCCCAGTAAATCCTCCCCGGCCAGGATACGAACCCATGACATAGCGCTCGCGGAACGCCAGGCGAGTGTCTTACCACTACACCACGGAGACTGTCAAAGAGACAGTCTACTGAGACAAGAGTAGTCTCAGACAAAGAGACTACTTCTCCTTCCTTCGTGATTAATTTTGCCTCTTTCTCCCTCTCTTCCTTGACGCGACTCGATGTGGTCCAAGACGGTCCGAAACGTCTTTATTTTAGATTCTATTAATGTGTGGGATGCGTTATTAATTTTCAACAATGTTATTATACCTTACTCTGCAAACTAAGACACATGTAGGTGAGCAAGTGAGTACACACTCACTGAGTACAACATTATTCACCGAGTCTGAGTAATGAACGCATACACTCACACTCATCGCGGATGGCACATGAATTGAACACGTTTGTTGCAGAGATCGTGGCGAATAACGTGGCTCAGAGACTCGATTCATAACTCGACGACCAATTACTGCAGAACATATGAACGAATGCAAAGGTGAAAGTACCAAATACAACAGCTGAAAGGCGTCCCCCCGGAGCTGTAGTTCGCTCTCCGTATACACAAACTAGGTCAGCACACAGCAAAAATCACCTTAGTACATCTCACCCACGTCGGTGTCAGACCCTGCAGGATATCTATTTGCATATTAGATTTCAAATTACACATCAGAATTCTAATCATTCTGGAGATGTCAGTGATTACAAGTCTGACTGACTGACACCCGCTCGCCAATTTGCTCTTGACTTGAAATGTTTCGTGCGATATAACTGATATATAAATACGTATATATTATAGGGTTATAAGGGTTTCTTTGGTGTTTAGTTATCTACCAGATTTCATCAAATTTTCTTAGTAGGGTTTAGCATTTATTGGGGGGGGGGGGGGTCGTGGCCCACATTGTTGGGAGCCAATTGGTAACGTACTACTCTCGTTACGTGTGCCACAGGTTCGTCTCAATTCTGCTAATGTAGATAGATGATAAGGAAAAATAAAAACTCCAGCACTCCACATGTGTCGTTAACTCCTTCGAGGAAAGCCATGTGTCTGCTGACCTGGCTTTGGGCCGTCTGAGGCGTTGATTGACACCAGCTGAAACTTGGTGATCAGGTCAGTATATGATGCGGTGACTTGGAGGTGACGATGGTGTTGATTAAGTGGCGGAGGATGGTGTGGAGGTCGCATTGATGGTGTTGGAGGAGTGTATGGTTGGTGTTGGAGGAGTGTATGGTTGGTGTTGGAGGAGTGTATGGTTGGTGTTGGTGGAGTATGGTTGGTGTATGGGACGGGGAGGGTGGCGACCGTGTTGGGATGGAAGGTTGGGGGTGTTGTGGTGAAAGATGACGGGGATTATACTCGAATCAAATCACAACAGAAGCTTTATTTATAAATAGTTGTACATTAATAAGAGTCACAACATAACACGATGACATTGTCACTATCAGAATGAGAATCAGAAAATTTACATCAACTCACACAAATCATCACAATAATGGCTGGACTCAAACAGGTGTCCAGATCAAATTTTACATTTTGGGCAATAAACAACTATAAACTATAACCATACCATGAAGTTATAGAAATCTGTAGACCCTCAGCACTCTACATCAACAGATACTGTGGCAATCCTGGATCAAAATCTCTCCAAACACACACAGATCATGTGACAGCCCTGACTTCAATTGGACTCAAAATGGCAACAAATATGCCATTCCTCGGTTACCTTGAGGTGCTTCTTCCTTGAGGTGCTTCCGGGGCTTGGCGTCCCACGGCCCGGTCATCGACCAGGCCTCCTCACCTCCTCCTATGTGAGAGTAGTATTTACTTGATTCCATTTATCCAGTTGGGGGTCTTCCTCATCTCTCCGCTGACCAATTGTTTTGATTATATATAACCTGTTGATCTGCAACACCTTTATTTACATCACAATTATTTAAGTTCGGTTTCCTGACAATTACGTATATATTTAAGGAAACTTCGGAATGATCAGTGTTAACTGAGAGTCTGTAGAAGAAGTAATTGAGAATCAATGGGTGATTCTTTTGAGACAAAATTATATAATTATGTTAGCTCTTAACTCTTTCAATAATGGCTAAAGAGAAGCCTGACCTCTGGTCGGGCTCTTGGGGTGTAGAAGAACGCCCAGAACCCACTCTATGTACACTCTATGTAACAAATACACTTGAGACTACTTAGCCACCGCGTGAGAATGGACTTAAACAAATTAACATTTATTAAAGTTAAACTAGGGAATAATTGTCCAAGCCAGCTTTTCAGACGATGTCTTGGAAAGCGTCCAACCCAGACGGGATCTAAGAGGAGATGCAGATCCACTTGGTGACCGATAGACGGAATCCGAAGAAAGACTAGTAATTAAAATAGACGTCCAGATGTCACTGTTTTAGTGACATCACTATAGTCACTAAAAGTGTGACTATTTTATGACGCTCTGTACAAGTTCACACCCATTAGTGTTCAGCAAGCTGACATGGCGTTGGAGCTGACCTGCTCTATGCTAGCGTCAGCTGTTCTGCTTCCTGCTTTGGTCAGCTGCTTTGCTTCCTGCTCGTGTCAGCTGCTCTGCTTCCTGCTCGTGTCAGCTGCTCGGCTTCCTGCACGTGTCAGCTGCTCTGCTCCATGTTAAACCTGATGCAAAGGAAGTTGAATTGTATGGGCATTTTATTTTTTTCATTTTCGTTTTTCTTTTTATTGTAATTTTTTTTTTACATTATTCAGTATGCCTTGCAAGCGAATATTGCCTGTGGTTTTATCGAGGTTGACTGTGGGTTTAGCGAGGTTGACTGTGGGTTTAGTGAGGTTGACTGTGGGTTTAGTGAGGCTGACTGTGGGTTTAGTGAGGCTGACTGTGGGGTATCCAAGGAGACTGAGAAGCCGCTTGAAGGTGACCCCCTCACAGTCTGAGGGTGAGTGAACATGATGACAACAAACATGACAATAGAGGGAAGTCAGAATTACACGTCCCCACGCCTCAGCGCAAGAAATGTGTCGCTGGAACAACAGTGGAAGCTTACAAGTGAGAGAGTGGGACAAGTTTCTGTTGGACTTACTGGATCAGCTTGACTGTGTTGGCTGCGAAGGCATCCTGGCTACGAAGACATACAGCCTCACACACCAAGCAATCACCAAGGAAAGGCTGGTGAGTGTAGCTCAAATATAACATTGGTCGATGAAACATATGAGAAATGCAAAGGTAGTATCAAAGCTAAGTGCTTCAATGACAATAATAATATCTTTAGGAACCAAAAAAATATACCAAAAACTGGCCATCAACGGATGCATAAACAAGGGTTTGTCTATGCTACATGTTCTGGCAACACTTACAAGACACCTTTGCATGTCCCTTAAGAAACAAGTCGTCTGAGAAAGTCACAAACGACAGAGGTCGTCAAACTATGCTCTCCCCGGAAAGTGATTTCAACCAAGTATTATAAAAAAAATCTGAAAGGATGTCCTCATTTGGGGATTTTAGCCATTTTGCAATAAAGACCTATGCGCCATGTTCACTGAAGGCACAAATATAGAAAAAGGGCAACTGATGTTGACATTTTATGGCGGATGATGCATTTTTCTTAGCACATTTTTGTCCATTGCGAAGTTGGCATTGATCACGACCTGTAACAGAGCCTCTTAGGGACACGTCATATATAATGGTACATCAGTTTCATGCGATGTTTCCTTATGAAACACTTGTTTATCAAGTGCCAGCCACCGTCCTAAGGAAAGGACTTTAAGTCAAGGTGAAGTTGATGTTCTGATGCGGTCACTTACCACTTGAGGTTACACTTGAAGAAGGAAAACGCTGGGATTGCTCGCCAAAGTAACGAAGACTATTTCACTAAGCCAAAAGAGATTTACATCTGTTATAAGGTCTTCAGAGGAACAGATTATTTTTTTCTGAAGCAGAAAAGCTGCCTGGTGCGCGAGGCTGTGTATGGTGCCCCAGAAGGAACTCGCCAAGCCAGTAATTAACGTTTAATCTTTCAAACAGGCAAATCCCTTATCGCCCGGATAGATATCTAAAAGATTTAGGCTTTAGATTTGTAATTGATTTATTCTAATCCTTATAGTTGTGTCTGGAGTGAATTGATGTACACCCGTAAAAATCTTATAGCTTAGCAGTAAATAATTTTGTTTTATTTTAAAATAGGAACCGAAATTATGTCAAGAAACAACTAAGAGGGCTCATGCCTCGCTCGTGAATCAACATAAGGCAACGAGGTTTTGAAAGTGATGTGTATTGAATATTTCTGGTGTGTTTTAGACTTGTACACAGTTTACATTATATTGAATGGACTTTCGTACTGATGGTCGCTGAGTCAGTGGTACTCTGAGCAGTGAGAGGGAGATGGACTGTTGCTCTAACTCTCAGGGGAAATTTATCTTCACCGGAAAATATTATGATTCAAATAATTTGCTGTGTGAGCTGATTTTGTTCGATTTGTCAACAACACACAGTACTTCATTATATTAAACACTCAACAGCTCAACACATTCAGTAACACTGCCCACTTCAACAACACAATAATACTCCCTACCTATCCCGTCACACTGAGGATCACTCCACAGTTCAACAACGCTGTTCCATCCCGTTCCATCCTCTCCACCATCACACACAATCCAGCCAACTATCTACTCCTTTTATAATAAATGGATTGTGTTGCAATACCATTCAGATTGGATTTAAATTTTTATACCATGTTTAATTTGGTTTGGTGAGTATTTCAGCCGCATTTTCCACAATATGTGGTTGGCTGCCTGTCTCGTTTTGTCTGTCCTCTTGTCTGTCTGTTTGTCTTTATGCCTCTGTGTGTCTGTCCTACCCTGATCACCCTCTGATTACGACAGTGTATTCTGACCTCTGTTATGTTTGCCTGTTTCTCTGTCTCTATGTCTTCCTACCTCTGTCTTGAGCACTTTCATTCTACCTTTGTCTATATACCTCTGTGTCTATGACTCTGGAGACCTCTGTCAGCTTACTGACCAACCAACAAGTATACTTTAACTCTGAACATATTGATGGTTAACTCAGTATTTACACACAGCAAAGCTTGGCAGCACCTCTAGATGTATACTTCCTTGTCCAATGTTATGTTCCACCTTCATATTTTCCTGTATTTAATATCCAATTTTTTCGAGGTATCAACATGAATATTTTTTAATTTACTCGTCATTTAAGACAAATTTTAGATACATTTTGCATGCCAGAATTATGTCCATATTGACGAATAAAATAAATTAATAGAAAACAAATAAATTTAAATATATAGAAATAGATTGAATACCAATTGGAAACTTTATAAAATGCTGTTATGGAAAATAAATTTAGAAAAAATCTCACAAATGGAATAGCACGCAGAAGCATAAAATTAAAAATAGAAGATAAATCCATGAAAAAGAAAAATATGTTTTGTGCTTTAAACTCGGAGCTATATCAGTATAGTGATGTAAGAGAGGTGAGAATATTCGCCCTTAAAAATAGAAGAAATCATTCGTCATATCCTATACCTTCCATTCTTAAAGCAGACGTTAGGAAAGGCACATCAAACCTTCTATTTGATATTAAACAGGTCTTAAAGTGGGCCACAGAAAATAACATGTTTAATGTAGATAAGTTCCAACTACTGCGCTATGGAAAAATATATATAAAACGGAAACCACTATAAAATGCAGTCAAATTAAACTATTGAAAGAAAAAGCGGTATAAACGATTGGGAGTAATCACGCCAGGAGATCTTACTTTAAAAAATAAAATATATGTCAAAATGGCAGGAAAAATGACAGGTTGAATAACAAGAACCTTGTAGACGTGAGATGTCATACCAGTAATAATAACTTTTAAGACACTAGTGCTCTCTAGGGTGGAATATTGGTGCACAGTAATAACCTAATTCAAAGCTGGAGACATTCCTGACCTGGAGAACGTAGAAAGGTCTTTTACTGCTAGAATCCACTCAATTAAAAACTCTAAATATCTGAGATAGCTTAAAATTTTTAAATCTGTATTCTCTGGAACGCAGGCGAGACAGATACATAATAGTTACTCCTGGAAAATATTAGAGGGATCGGTTCCAAGTCTGCACACAGAAATAACATCACATGAAACTAGCAGGCATGGGAGGATGTGCAGAATATCCCCGTTGAAAAACAGAGATGCAGTAGGTACGCTGAGAGAGAACGCTATCAACATCAGAGGCCCGAGACTGTTCAAACTCTCCCTATGAACATAAAGGGCATAGCTGGCTAACCTCTAACAAAAGGTCAATAAATAAAACAAAACAATACAACTCTAAAAGATATCCGATCATCTAGACTGTGTATCACAGGTCAGGCTGCGAGTAGCTGCATCCAACAGCCTGGTAGACCAACTGTTGGTCTACCAGAAGGCGTAGTCAGAGACTGGGGTATGGAGACGTTGAGCCGCAGAACCAACAACATATAGACAGCAGGGTGCTGAGGCTGCAAGAGCATCCTGCTGATTGCATCATTCAATTAAAGCAGACTCGTGTATCCCTGCTGAATCACCAAGAGCCTTCGATGCAGGAGAGAAGAAGAAGAAGGCTGGCAAAGCACTCTGGGACGCTGTGCGGACACTAAGGCTGCCAAGTCTTCTTTCCACTGTGAATCGTGCAGAGGAAGGGTGAGGGCTTTTACTAGCGCAAAC
Organism: Procambarus virginalis; assembly: GCA_020271785.1. Taxonomy (NCBI): domain Eukaryota; kingdom Metazoa; phylum Arthropoda; class Malacostraca; order Decapoda; family Cambaridae; genus Procambarus; species Procambarus virginalis. Next base: position 9,659,712 of record WNGS01167840.1, on the reverse strand, counting down.
TTCAAAAGGGTGATATGTTGAACACAAAAGCGCTTTGATATTTTGTATTCATCTTTTTTTGCACATATTGCATATATCTACTGGGCAATATTGCAGTATAGTGATAAACCATATTGAAAAAATCACTTCTACTAAACAATGTGAAATAAAAGATAATGAGAAGAGGGAAAAAGAGAATAGATCGAGAGGGGATACAAGAGAGATTGCAGAAGAGAGGAAAAGAGCGAGGAGGTGGCCATGTGTGTAGATGTAGAGAGAGAGGGGGGGGAGGTAGAAACAAAGGGGGGGAGGTAGAAACAGAGGGGGGAGGTAGAAAGAGAGGGGGGAGGTAGAAAATGGGAAAAGTAGAGTCAGCGTACGCTTACAGCCCTGACGACCAGGATGGCAGTATTCAACACGAACGCTAAAAAAAATTTATTGAACAAAATTTCTTTGCAAACAATGTGAATTTTTCGTGCGTGAGCTTGCGGGGCCTCTCCAGCTGGCTGGTCTCTAGCTGGCTGGTTGGTCGATGGTCTCCGGCTGGCTGTTGTTGTTGTTGTCCTCTTGCTGTTGTATTTGTTGATGTTAATATTGTTGTTGTTGGTGGTGTCAAGAGGATGGTGAACCTGGTGGTACTCACCTAATTGTGAGTGAGTATGTGGTATGGTCCACCAGGCTGTTGGATGCAGCTGCTCGCAGCCTGACTTGTAATGTGCTGCTGGAGGTGGTAATTTTTATTCTTACCCATCAGTACTTATCTATCGTTGTCTACGGTTGGGGAAGGGTGATGGGGAGGGATAGTTGGTATTTATATCTCTTTATGCACCACCGCCTTCTGGTCTTGTCGTACCTGTTGCCTTAACATTTATCTTGTCTGACGTTCAAATTCTGTGTTGAATCTGGCTTTAAAGTTATGGATGGAGATTACTCCAAACATCTTCTTTCGGGGCATTCTACTTGACCTGTACGAGTACGAGAGGAAGAGGAGAAAGGAAGTACGAGTACTTCTTTCATTCCTCTGATTCATTGGTCTATCCAGCTTCCACTTATATCTTCTTGTCCCACGTTCTTTCAATTTAAAGAGGCTGACTTGTTCACCTCGTCTATTCCTCTCAGTATCTTGTATGTTAGGATCATATACCCTCTGTTTCTTCTTTCTCCTCTAGGGCTGAGGTTTAGTTCCATTAGCTTATCTTCATAGCTTAACCCTCTTCTTTGGCACAAATCTTCTTGCAAATTTCTGTATTTTTTCAGATTTGATTTTGTGCTTCACAAATGTAAGGATTCCATGCTATTGATGCATATTTTAATATTGGTTTATAAACGATGTTCGTATGTTTGCCAGCGTTCCATATGCCGCTGATGTTACCCTGTTTGTGTGTGCCTCCGGAGTTAATGATGGAATTATATCCACTCGCAAATATTTCTCGCTTTCCGACTCTAGTAGTTAGCTTTCCCTTAGGGTGTAGATATCACTTGGTAGAGTAATGGTATTGTTGGTACATGTGTTGGTGAGTGTTTGTGTAGTGGCGGGTAGTGCGTGGTGAGCTGGTAGACAATATACAATGATCATTATTACAGTGAGGAACAAGGTCAATGAGAGTCTAATGGATGAGAGGAATCTTGCATGAACTATAATGGCTCTGCTTGAAGGAGCATCTGTGGAGTCTAAGAAATGCAGTTTTAATGCTATTTACATATTTTTTGTATTTAAAATGCATTATGTTATTATTTGTGTTGTGTCTACCATTGTACAGTAGCAATAAATCCCTAACCATTGTTGTAGTAATCAGCAAATAATGGCAAAAATTTTCACATAATGAGAACATTGCAAGTTGTTAAATGATACCATTCTCAGTTTGTCCTATTAAAAAACTTTCCAATATTTAAACTCAAAATATTGTCATGGTGCAAAAGATGTTCTGTTAATGCAAAAAGTTTTACTATAGTTTAAGCTAATCATAACTATTAAACACCATGTGGTTCACCTACCTTGTGCTTTTCCATAACTTTTTTTACATCCTTAACAGGAAGGAAGGTCAACAGAAGTAGATATTTTTCAATCTGAAAAGGTTGAAAAGAAAATAATTGCATGAATGAAAAAAAGGTTTGTAAAAAACTTTGTATACTGTGCAATAAAATAATGCCTCAAGAGCACCGCTAATTAATATCCCAACAACTTAATAATGGTCCAGGATGGACCGAAACATCCTCACTTCTCCATCTCCCAAGTTGTGGTTTGTTCCTCATTTCTTCAGCGCGTTATTTGTGACTCATTGTCGTCATCAGAGAGACTAGTTATTGACTGGTACGTGTTACACACACTTGCCCACCAAACACAAGGGTCCTTGCTAATTTTCCCTTGCCCTCTCTTCAGAATGGGCAGCTATTAAAATATATTGATCAGTGCTTGTGACCCTATCTGAGTCTCCCAGAAAATAATTCCTGTTGACCCAACATTACCACAAAATTTATAACCAAGTGAATAGGGATGATATAGAAACT
>WNGS01167840.1:9612218-9628867 GCA_020271785.1 Procambarus virginalis | reverse complement strand
GTGGTGACAATAAATGAACTCATTAACTTATGAGTACGGCAAAACAAATCTGGCTCTGCTCTACTAAATAAGGAAAAGCCATCCGGCTTCTGTCTTCATTAGCAAAGACAACCATGCTCTGTGCAGGTTCGAACCCACTGAGGTACGGGCATTATCGTATTACATTCTTATGTAATATATCGCACACTACTCGCACACAAGCACTCGATCTCGCTTTCGTTCTCTCTCTCTCTCTCCCTCTCTCTCTCTCTCCCTTTCTACCTAGCTCTCTTCATTATTTCTCCTTTCTGTTTCCCAGCCGTGCTATGACGCAACAGGAAGAAACCCATATTTACTGTTGACACGGCTCATTTGTCTGTTATGTGAGAAGTCCTCTGTCTGGGTAGGACAGGTTGGCCGTTAACGGGTACCTCTCGACCTCCTCCTCCTCTGCCTCGCTTCTATACCTCTCTCTCTCTCTCCCTCTCTCACTCCTTAGAGTGGTTTACGACAGCTTGACAGTTGATAAATTATGTACTGGGTTGTGAGGTCCAAGTCTTTAGGATTTCCATGGGAATTTGAGCGCCCGCTGCCTCGGTCTGTGCACCTCAGCCAGGCCTAGTAGAGACCCCTAGTGATTGGACTTTAGGGATGTCATGGGCGTGGTCAGAGTGATTAAGATGGGAGTGATTAGTTGGTCTGGGTATTTACTGTAGGTCTGGATAGTTACTGTAGGTCTGGTTAATTACTATAGGTCTGGGTATTTACTGTAGGTCTGGGGTAATTACTGTAGGTCTGGGTAATTGCTGTTGGTTTGGGTAATTACTGTAGGTCTGAGTAATTAATAAGACCAGAGTGAACTGAGTGTACAGCCTCCAGTAGGAGAAGTAGAGTAAGATAATTGTTCTTTATATAGGCTTTATTAATGTTAAATTTAACATCATTGCCTGACAGAGTATTCTAGATAATGGTAAATACATGATTTATTTTATTAATTAATACATTCTATATTAATATTAAAATTGATGACAAGAGGTCGTCGCTAGTTAACGACTTAGACGCTATATTGTACGAGTTCTGGTGAAAAATGTGTGAACGAACTATTGTGTATTGCTTCCATTTGTGTCAACTTTGTCAATTAGTTTTTTCAAATCTATTACAAATAGACACGAAGCATCGGAGTAGATTGGAGGTTGAAAGTGACCTTTGACCTTACAGGTGTTTCTCAGCGTATCCAAGAACTGGTGCAGAAAAATCTGATGATTATCATTGCCTGTCGTATTCCTCTGAACTGAATTACAATTCTGTTGATTTGTTTTTGTTTGGTGAAGTATGCTTCAATTAAGTCTCTTAATTTTTTATAAATAAAAAACTAGTTTTATTCGGGTTTTACAATTTATCAACATTTTCTATTGCTATTTAATATGCAAAACTCCACTATAAATATAGTCCCAGTATATAATAATAATTATTGACAATATTTCATTTTGTCTGGGAACAGCTAGGAAGCCCCAGCATATAAATAATAATATATGCTAGGCTTATATCGATTTCCCCCCCCCCCCAAGGTCATACTACAGACCCCCTTCCCCCCTCAAGGATGCAATCCCACAAGAAGCTGACTATTTACAGCTAAGTGAACAGAGGCATTAGGAATAAACAGATGCATTAGGATAACTAGGAAACGCGCCCAGCCATTTCTGTCCCGGCCGGGATTCGACCCCGGAATTCTCAATTTTGAGTAGAGAACGAACCTGACTGTATTACCGGGAGCTGCTAATATAGAAATATAGAAACAGAAACCCTAAAGATTTTCAATATTATGTACAGTATTTGGTATGAAACTTTTGAGTCAGAAAGGGGTGAATGACTTTCTGACATGTGGTGAAGAGGACCCGCGGGGAAATAGAGGTTGAGAATCTTTGGACTAGTAATTAGCTCATTAATTAATTTTATTTTTTGTTTATTCATTAGCAAGAAAATACAATGCAGGTAGATGCAAGTATTACATTCTTGCAAAGTCACTAATACGGAGAGTATACGTTCCTGTCCTTTGTTTTTTTTAATTCGGTGAATATTTTTCATGTCATCGTTCATCTGAAAATGCCTGTGTTCAAATCAATGAAAATTATGACTACAAAATATAAGAATTGATAAGCCAACGAATTTATTGAAATTTAATATTTTGTCAATTCTTAAGTTACTCCATGAAAATATACGTTTTCTTTTACACTACTATATGTACACTTTCTATGATAATATAACAACATGAATCCGGCCCATGGCCTGGCCTTCTAAATGATAATAACAGTAAATGTTATTATACAAGACTTGCTCTACTGACATGTGTGCTGACATAAGTGTGAAGGAGTTTAAAGTCAAGTAATTATCATAAAAATAATATTGGCTATAGGTAATGTTTTGCTCAATTGTTTTGTTCAAAATATTATCTTCATTAAGTTTTAAATTAAAATATTGATAGGTTATAGGAACCTCTTAATTGGAAAGAAAATAATATTTAAATTAATCAGTGCATGCTAACCCTAAATAAAAATATACCTAGAAAAGGCTAATGAAAATTATTTAGATATTTACACACTAAATAGTAATGGGCGTCATTAAACAGTGTTTAAGACCCCCAAGAAAGTTGCAAGGAGAGTTGGGGACCGTAGAAGAGTGTCGTGAACTCTCGTAAAGTTTTAATTGGTGCTCTTTTGTTTCTTCTTCCTGGAAGTCTGCGTCATAATTGCTCGTTTTCTGTTAACGTCGAGCGACAGAGAACGTGAGAAATTCGACTTAGTTTATAAGTTATTATCAGTAACTCGAGGATAAGCGTGATGTAGTTCCTCAAGTGTTTGCAAAGAGGCATCAATTTACAAGACGATATATTCCACCGGCTCTTATAATTACCTTTAAGAAAAGGTAATATCAGGAGATAGTGCCAAGTCAATATGACTATGTGGCACTTGGAAGGACTGAAGACGAGCAGTGAGGATACCAAGCCGTCCCCACACTAGGCTGGTTAAAGCAGCGGCCGTCCCCACACTAGGCTGGTTAAAGCAGCGGCCATCCCCCACACTAGGCTATTTAAAGCTGCAGTCGTCCTTCCCAGACGCATTCATCAATTTTAACATACTGTGCATTAAAAGTTGGGTTATTCTCATATATAAATTAATATTATTATACATAAAAATTCTATGTATAGTTTCACATAGGGTAGGTTAGGTGTTTAGGTTCTGTTGGCGATTATTTGAATTTGAAGTACGTGGGTGAAGCTAGCCCCCACACGCTTGGGGCTAGCCTCGCCCAACTTTGCACACTGATTCCTGTGGGGTACGTGCCCAGTATTGATAGGACTAATCTGTGGAATGATATGTGAAGATAAACTGAGAGGGCTGAACTTAATTAATGACTTTGGAAGATAAGTGAAATGCGCGAAACATAATTCAGACTTATAAAAAGAATAGGATCATCAATGAAGTATAAAGATAAAAATGATTTAGGTTGAGCACCAATGACGACCAAACCTCACATTAGGAAATGGAGAAACGACGACTTCTTTGGCCATCATATCTTCAGACACGATATTGTGAATCATCGTCTGCATATATTGAGTAGGAAGATAACGAAATAATATGGAGAAAAGGCTATCACTATGCTATCACTGTGGCACACAGTCGAGCCCCAGGAATGTGAGGAAACCCTTCCCCAGTAAGCAAGTGAAACGAGCTAGAAAGGGAAACAGAAGCTACCTCCATGTGTCAACTTTACAGCTGATATGACACTATACGAAAGAGTCACTACATTACACGAACGGTAGTAGGAAAGGTGAGACACCAAGAGCTAAAACTCATCTTTACATACACTGAAAAGTATGAATGCCATCACCGCTATGACCAAAACCATCACTTCCCTCTAACATTGCCAGCTGATGCAAAGCTATCAAACATTAGAACTTCATTTAAAAACCTGAAAACGGACTCTTTCAAGGCATTCTACACAGCCTACGTGAGACCAGTACTAGAATATGCAGCAGCAGCAGCATCCTGGATTCCGCACCTTGTGAAGCAAACAACAATAAAATAAAAAGGTGCAGAGGTTTGCAACAAGGTTTAGTGCCAGAACTAACAGGATTAAGTTACGAGGACAGGTGATGGGAACAAAATCACTCAACCCAAGAGGAAAGAGGAAACAGGGGGAGAATATGAATACTGAGTGAAATAGACAAAGTGGACAGGGATAACCACTTTAAATTGAGAGGAAGGAGGATAAGAGAACATAGCAGGAAACTGAAAAACGCAAATGAGTCATAGAAGTGTATAATCTTCTGTTTCCTGTTTCAATGCTATCAAATCCTCACTTCCATTTCCAAAATCTTTTACCCATACATCTTTCTTTCTCTCTCTCTCTCTCTCTCTCTCTCTCTCTCTCTCTCTCTCTCTCTCTCTCTCTCTCTCTCTCTCTCTCTCTCTCTCTCTCCCCTTGGCAAAGCTCATCAAGCAAATGGGTGACCGAGCGAGCACCTGAGACTTGATTAAGTTAGCGAAGCCGATGTCCGAGTGCATGTGTCTCCCCCCCCCCCCTCCCCCACCGCACCGCCAGCTACACCACATCACACTTCACCACACCACACTTCACCCTACACTCCAGCACACCACACTTCACCCTACACTCCAGCACACCACACCTCAACCCACTTCCCATCCCACCACAACACTCCACAATCACCCCCTCCCTCCCTTTCATCCCCACTACCTCTAAAAGCAACATTTCAGTCCTACGAGTATATGCAGGCATCCGCTGGCCCTCCCGGGGTGTCTTACCTCTCACCTGGGCACGTCTCACCACTTAAGTGACTAATATTTCTTTGCTGTCCAGGCGTGCTAATTACAGGTGACCGAGCCAGAGCCCAGCGCTCCAAACATTTACAACACAGCGTGTATAATGTTTGTAATGTTTAAATACATTGTATGAGCCTTCCTCTATTTGATACACGAACTTCATTCATTCACGTTCTCCGCATATTACTGGTTCTCCGATTAGAATATACCTGAAGGAAGATATAATCATCTAAGATTTGACAAAGATGCTTCGTTTGTCCAATATTTAATTGTGAAACAATATGATAGGGGATAAAAATGGCATAGCTGGAAATTAAGATAGGGAAATTAAGATAGGGAAGGAGAGAGAGAGAGAGAGAACGCAACATCCTGTGACTGAACGCTCGTACCCTCGCCTCGCAAGCAAGACGACCCCGGGCTCCAATCACAGCACGAGTCGAATGGCAGAGATAAAAGGAGCTCTCTCACTAATTACCCATGTAAACCAAGGAACTATTGGGTGTCCTAGTTATAAAGCTGTTGGCGGTTTACATAAGCTTTAAAATGAGCCTTTTGCATTGGCTTTAAATGTAAGCCTTGGCAAAAGAATGGTAAATTTGTCTTTGAAAATGTAAAAAGTGTCTTGCGAAACGCATCCTTGGGTGTCAGATCATAATAAATTGTTAAAATGAACTTTGGAGAGTTAATTTCTAAACTTTCCTCGACACTGAAGAAACACATAAGAAATATTGAGAAAATTCATGTTAGAATCATTAATCTTACCCTTTCGGTCATATTCAACAACATATGTTTGCAAGAAAGAAAGACTGCTACCTAATTTTGTTGTTTAACATGCTCAAAAAAATTGAAGTGAAAAAGTTCAATTTAGAGAAGAATTAAATCGTGCAATGCCATTAATATTGATCATAATTCACATTATTGATGTTATTGATCGTTTGAGTTCTAAAAGTATCTCGAGAGAAGACCTCGGTTAAGAGTTTCAGTAAATCCTTCCTTAAGACAACAGATTTGAGTCCCGGAATTGATTTTCTGAAAGCTTTTCCTCAGCATATTTTAAGAGCTTATCTTTTACTTGCCCTTCGTAGGCTTTTTTCCCTTCATATTTTCTAATTCAACTTTCAACTTCTTACATTTTTTCCCTGTCCTTATAGATTTCTAAATATCATCTTTCCTTTACTGCAATTATAATTTTCCCTTATTATCTTCCTGTTTGTTACCTATTCCTTTCCCTCCTCCAAATCATCTTTTTCCACTCTCCCTTCTGCTTTGCTTTCCACTTTCTCTTCTCACCTGCACAGCCACTTGAGATGGACGGTAGAGCAACGGTCTCAATTAATACAGGTCGGCGTTCAATCCCCGACCGTCTAAAAGTTGTTGGACACCATTCCATTCCCCCGTCCCATCCCAAATCCTTATCCTATCCCTTCCAAGGGCTATATAGTCGTAATGGTCTGCTTGGCCCCCACCCCTTCCCTTTGGCTCCCCCCTTTCCCTTTGGCCCCCTCTCCCCATGGCCCTTCCTCCCTCCCTTTCACCTCATCAATACCCCTCGTCCTCTTTACTTGCATACAACCCCACGTTAACCGACCATACGACCATACCACCTCACGTCAACCGTCCTAGTCTTTTCTGGCGTTCTGGACTGTTGTTCACCCAGCAGGAGGGCGCGAGGCGGACTTTTCGTCACCCGGGAGAGAAAAACTCGCCCCATGATTGATTACTTGCGAATGTTTATATTTCCTCATTTATTATTCTCCATTTAGTAATTGCTCCTCCTTTGGTGCGTGTGGGGATTTTTTTTCTCGTTTCTGTTTGCTTTTGGGTTAATGGGTTATCAAAGGGAATTTTTATTTTTGGTTGTGTGGTTTCTATCTGTTGGTGGAGTTGGTTCCGCTGCCTAGAAGGGGGGGGGGGTATGTACAAGTGTTCGAATGATCTAAAATTTTATGCATTTTAATTGTTTTTGTAAGCTGAAGGGATGCCTCAAAAGCCACCTTTTTTGTTAAGCTGACCTCAGAGATCACTAGTGTTATAATAATAATAATAATAATAATAATAATAATAATAATAATAATAATAATAATGAGAAAATCCGTAGGAGCAGTGATGTGGATTCGAACCTTTGCCGTGGGGTGTTCCCAGGCCCACGCTTCTAGCATAGGTTCGAACCCTTATCACAACTACCACAGATTATCTCATTGATGCAGTCACATTAGTGTGTTTACTCTGTGTGTCATAATAATAATAATAATAATAATATTATTATTATTATTATTATTATTATTATTATTATTATTATTATATATAATGTTACTATATTTATTATTATTAAATAATGAAATCGAAGTATCGTGATATATCAATGAAAATCATTTTGCGTCAATTGAGTGACTTCAGTTCGCGTCCTGGTGATTCCCAGAAACCTGGCATAACCGACTCGGCCACGACGGTACAAAAGTCGTCCAACCTTGAACTCTACTGAGTTGTGTGTGTGTGTGATGTTTTGGAGGCCCTGAGCCGGAGCCCAACCAGGGTTTTTACAGTAGACCCGACTACACTCTGGCCTACGGTGATGCCGTTCACACTCCTACGGCACACTCACATCGCGTGGCGTGACATAGCAACGAAAATTATTTTAAGGTAAATGGAGTAGCTTCAACACGCTTTGGGTCTTGCAGCTGCAGTAGATATTGAAGTTGATGCAAGCAACCTGTTCTCTTACAACCCTACAATCTGTCCTCCTACAATCTGTCCTCCTACAACCTGTCCTCCTACAATCTGTCCTACAACCTGTCCTCCTACAATCTGTCCTCCTACAATCTGTCCTACAACCTGTCCTCCTACAATCTGTCCTCCTACAACCTGTCCTCCTACAATCTGTCCTCCTACAATCTGTCCTCCTACAATCTGTCCTACTACAACCTGTCCTACTACAATCTGTCCTACTACAATCTGCCCTCCTACAATCTGTCCTCCTACAACCTGTCCTCCTACAATCTGTCCTACAATCTGTCCTACTACAATCTGTCCTCCTACAATCTGTCCTACTACAATCTGTCCTCCTACAATCTGTCCTCCTACAATCTGTCCTCCTACAACCTGTCCTCCTACAACCTGTCCTCCTACAACCTGTCCTCCTACAAAGAACGTCGCTTTTCGCTCGTACGCGTTACATACGGCCAAAAATTGTTGTACTAGAAAATGGAAGCGACTCGCGAAAGTGACGGACTGTCCCGTTTTCTGTTTTGGGTCCTCTGGTAGGTTAGGAGAGGACACTTTATATTTACCGTATTCTTGACGTTGTGAAACCTTAGGAGGACGAGCTGGATGATGATGAATAAGTAGATGATGAAGAAGTGAATAAATACAAAACAAATGATAAAGTAGATGAAGATGAAGAAGTAGATTAATATAAATAAGTAGGAGTAGATAAAGAAGAACACATAATAATGATCAGTAACTAATTATCTACAGGTTCAGCCATTCACAACACTACTCAAAGTCCCACTCCACAACACTCTTATTGGTTCCCAGTCTTGTTTGATGGCTCCTCCTCCTCCTCCTCCTTCTCTTGCTCCTCTTCCTTCTCCTCCTCTGCCTCCTCTCTTTCGATATCGTAATACTAGCGAAGGTGGGTATTTCCTGGCGTTTATAGGCCTTAATTTGGATGTCTTGAGGTAGGTGAAGGACGATAAGGAGGCGACCCACCTGAGGGCCTCACATATCCCCCGTCACCTGAAAATTGTACCCGCCAATATCACCAGGTTCTCTTAAGAGAAGTCTTAACAAACAACACAGAAATCATATATAGGTACGGGGATAGCAGGCGGCTCGACATCAGTGAGGCGGTACACATCAAAAAGTCAACACCAACAATCAACAGCCAATTAATGCACAACTATATTCTACACACTTCAAGACCCCGAATCAATATGGAAGCAACAAGAAGAAGTATGGGCCAATAGGCCTTCTGCAGTTCTCATATCCAATTTATACCCATTACTCCATGTTCTGTCTTGTGTTCGTGATAAGTTTGTTCACCTCATCCAAAACTTTGTACCATATCACCTCACCCAAAATGAGTATAAGTTTGATGAATCTGTGTGTAAATTAAGTCTTTGAAAATGTAATAAGCATTACGAAACGCGTTCAGGCGTCAGACAATTAAAAATGAATTTTGGAGAATTGTTATTTTTATTACCACCGACAGTGAAGAAAAACATAAGAAATATTGAGAAAATTCGTGTTAGAATTATTAATCTTACCTTTTCGGTCACATTCAACAATATATATATATATATATATATATATATATATATATATATATATATATATATATATATATATATATATATATATATATCGTGTGGGATTACACCTGTGCATCTACATTGGCTGATACCTATTTACGTTACAGCTCAGCGGAGGGAGGTGGGGCAGCCACCTTCAGGGAGACCCAGAAAATCCACAAGTACAGAGACCTAGAACGTTGTTACAGGTTCGTGCCGATAGGCTCAGAGACTCTGGGTGCCTGGGGTAAATGTGCACTCAAGTTTTTAAAGGAGGGTGGTGAGGAACCCATTGGGAAAACTAGAGATCCACGAGCAGCCAGTTTCCTGTTCCAGCGCCTCAGTGTCGCGGTGCAGAGGGGAAATGCGTGCTGTATCCTGGGTACGCACCCAACCTCCGAGGAGCTGGACGAGGTCTTCGAACGCTGATTGTTTAATTGTTATATATTGTGTGTGTGTGTGTGTGTTCCCTGTAAACTGTAGCATTGCAATAAAATAAAAAAACATACAAAAAAATAATAGGGGTGGTAGGAGAAGAAAAGAATTAAGTATTCGGTGAGAATCCACAAGATCTTCTCTGAATGCTCTTTGTTTTCTTCTTCGAGGATGTGGGTCCCTGCAATTGCACCAGAGGTGGTACCCCTTATATATATATATATATATATATATATATATATATATATATATATATATATATATATATATATATATATATATATATGAACTTTAGACAGATGGATGTATATCTTGCATATATATTTTCCCAATGATATAGCCATCCTCTGAGGAGACTTCGCTATCCAATGAGACGTTTCCAGGAGCTACATCATCTCTGCCGACCGTTCTCATTGGTGAGTGGCCGTCGGAGGTGCATCCAATCAGCGTTAAGCTCTCATAAACGTTGGCTGGCGAGGCTGCCTGATGGAGAACCACGACCCTCGCGGCAGTAAAGCGCAAATAGACGTTTTGGGGAGATTTAGAATGTTAGTAAATTGTTAGTAAACGTTTCTTGAATGATTTAATTTGTTTGGGTGATTCAGACGACGCTGGTTAAATGTATGTTTGTAGATGTCTCTGTCGTGTGTGTGTGTGTGTTGTGTGTGTGTGTGTGTGTGTGTGTGTGTGTGTTGAGGTAGAGTGGTTGAATGAACTCCAATTTCTGGACCAGTAATAAGCCTTTGGTAATAAGCGAAAAAGAAAAAATAACTGCTTGGAACAGTTCAAGAAATTTATGTACCTCTCTGGTGATTGTTGGAGATGATAACTTAGAGAAGCTGAGTAACTTATTGAAACTAGGCAACTTAATGACGTTCGTCGACTTAGAGGAGTTGGGTGACTTGGTGCAACTTGCGGAGTTGATGGAACTGTGATTTTATCTCTCCACGTATTGTGTGTGTGTGTGTGTGTGTGTGTGTGTGTGTGTGTGTGTGTGTGTGTGTGTGTGTATTCACTTAGTTGTATTTTACGGGGGTTGAGCTTTGCTCTTTCGGCCCGCCTCTCAACTGTCAATCAACTGTTTACTAACTACACTAACTACTTTTTTTTTTTTTTTCACACCACACACACACACACACGTGTGTGTGTGTGTGTGTGTGTGTGTGTGTGTGTGTGTGTGTGTGTGTGTGGGACGACCATTAGATATTCTGCGACTTTACATTTGACTACAAAACAAAAGTTCGTTCGCAGGCGATGAGTCACAATAACGTGGCTGAAGTATGTTGACCAGACCACACACTAGAAGGTGAAGGGCGACGATGTTTCTGGACCATTCACAGTTGACTTGAGAATGGTCCAGGACGGACCGAAACGTCGTCGTCCCTTCACTATCTAGTGTGTGATCTGGTCAACATTTTAGCAAGTACACAAACGTGTGTATTTCACAATCAATCACATAGACGGATACATATATACCTTATCTTGGAAATTTTATGAACACGCTCCGTCAATCGGTGTTTTATCCTGTTCGACTAATTACAAATAATCGAACAGGAAACAAACTATTTCCGACCTATGCTCACTGTCTTTCCCTGCCCAGGGTTCGAACCCCAGTGTTATTCGGGGCGCAAGAAATGAGTGGTGAAAGGGCTATTCATTCAGTGAAATAGACACCGAGATATATTCTGATTTTAGCCGTATATACACTGTGAGATTACCTTAGTCCTGAAGTCAATAAGATCATTGCATACTTATTTGTCAGTAAGCTAGTGACTCGGTCTTAATAACCCTCGAGAGGTTGATAAAGACTAAAATTCACCAAACTCATGAGGTACAGCCCCGCTCCTGTGCCAGGTAAGTCCACTACGGGCTCACCATAGCCCGTGCTACTTTGGAACTTCTGTTCTTAGTAGATGAATCTAAAACAACAACAACAACCAAACTCAACCATTTTCTTTACACCACAGGGAGCTATTTTAAACAGTGTTAACAGACGCGGATGGTTTTAGGTCGATAGAAGTAAATATCGTTGATAAGAGCAGGAAGAGAGTGGATCTCCTCTATCAAAAGCAGGAAGACAGTGGATCTCCTCTATCAAGAGCAGGAAGAGAGTGGATCTCCTCTATCAAGAGCAGGAAGAGAGTGGATCTCCTCTATCAAGAGCAGGAAGAGAGTGGATCTCCTCTATCAAGAGCAGGAAGAGAGTGGATCTCCTCCATCAAGAGCAGGAAGAGAGTGGATCTCCTCCATCAAGAGCAGGAAGAGAGTGGATCTCCTCTATCAAGAGCAGGAAGAGAGTGGATCTCCTCCATCAAGAGCAGGAAGAGAGTGGATCTCCTCCATCAAGAGCATCATCAGACTGATTTAGCATCAACAGAATCCTACTGACAAGCTCAGTAGTGTGCCTGCTCGGCACTTTGAACCATCCAGACACGAGTCTCAGATGATGTTAGCAGCACAGTGCAGAGAATATACTGTGCAAATTCTACAAAGAAATCACATTGACGTGATGTATCGAGGACAAACATCAGTAGGAACTATAAGGTGGATTCGAACCAATGCTCTGGGTACGCCCAAGCAATGTATGAAAACGCTGGGGATATATTCATAGGGGAAATGTATGAAAAACCTTACTTGGCATCAGTTGAAGCCTCAGGAGCTCTAGAGGTTTTGATTGTTGCAGCCGTAGGCGTCTAGTTCATCGTGCACCCCATACTCATCCTGTGAGCGGTAGCGCAAAAAGGATTACAGAAAGCACAAAAGGTCTTTATCAGACCTCAACGGAGATTATTACATTAACAATTTCATCTATCCTTTACGCCTTATAATTACAATGTCAGCTAGTCCGCTAGGGCGCCTGACAGCTGAGTGGACAGCGCTTCGGATTCGTAGTTCTGAGGTTCCGAGTTCGATCCCCGGTTGAGGCGGAGACAAATGGGCAACGTTTCTTTCACCCTGATGTCCCTGTTACCTAGCAATAAATAGGTACCTGGGAGTTAGACAGCTGCTACGGGCTGCTTCCTGGGGGTGTGTAACAAACAGGAGGTCTGGTCGAGGACCGGGCAGAAATCATCTCAAGATAACCTCAAGATAGTTACCGAAAATGTATTTTCTACCCTAAATTCTACTTATATGTTCACCTAAATTCTATCCCAGGCCTACGCTGGCCTACGTCTTGCTATTGGTGGGCCTACCAACATGGCGCGGGAGTGTATATAGGAATGGATTAATTTGGTGCGGTTGTTAGCCAGACGGCAATGTGCACTGAGTGTCCATATACTTCTTGGCTGGTTGGGGAGCATGTAAGAGCACATCGGTGTTCGCGTGGGTAGTCGAACTGGGACCTGTCGAAGTCCTCTTCCTCTGTTTCTCAGAGAACCTGAATTTGAGACGGGTGCGGGGGGGGGGGTGACGAAGGCGCTCTGAAACGAGGTTCACTGGAAGTGAGTTCCTTCCAGTGTCGTTCCTTTATTTCCTTTTGACTACGTTAGAGATTAGTGCTAAATGGGGTTAAGGGGCTATGTAGTAATGGAAATTGAACTACTGCTTGATGATAGGGATAAAAGGTTAACTGCTGAATGATGGTATTAATGGATTGTAATATAATGTGGTTAGGAAACGTTTTTGGAACTACTGTTCTCTGCAGAGTCTAAACTCTCTAAGTGGTCCATGTTGGCCTACATCTACGATCACCCAATACTGTTGTTGATACAGATAATGGCTCCAAAGAACCAACACTTTCGGGCTCACTATACCCCGTGCTACTTGGAACTTTTTGTTCTGAGTAGCTGAATCTAAAACAACATACTATTGTAGTTATCTGAAGAGCGTGGTTTTGTAGCACCTCAAAGCTTATATTAACCTAACAAGCTAGTCAACCCATTAGCTGTGGCCCATCTGGCACTAATCAGCTCAGGCACTGCTATGGCAGTCAAAGCTTCCTAACCACCAATCACATCCAACCACATATGTGAGTGTTCAGAGATTCCTCCACACACGCAATTGACGAAGTAACGCAAACATATAGACGGGTGGGGGGGGGGGGAAGGAATAGTGCCCAACCGCTTGGATGGTCGGGGATTGAACGCCGACCTGCATGAAGCGAGACCGTCGCTCTATCGTCCAGCCCAAGTATTTAAAGACGACGATTGCTCATGAAAGAAGAAATCTTTGTTAAGTCGTCATACGTGGCTGGCAATATTTACACTGTCATGTGATTAAGCCAGATGTTGGGTCTTTTTGTCTTGTTTAAGAAACAAGACCCAAGGCCCTCTCCGCGCTAATGAGTTTCCACATCCTTGACTTGGTGACATTTTTATGTCAAACTTTAGGCACTATATAAGTTCCAAGATTGCAGATAATATTATGGTCACTACTGACGGCGGAGCGGGGTCTGGGCGTGGTAAAAGTCTGCCAGTGAACAATTAAACTAGTAATTAATGGTAATGTCTTCTCACAGACATAATAACATAGGATAAAAACCCACATTTGTGTGTTTGTGAAATTTATGTAAGGAATTTATAACCAAGTTTTTAGCACTCTCCTGAGTGTTTTGTCAAGGTCTGAGTGTGTGGTTAGGACGAGACTTACATTACACACAGAAATCACAATAGCGTGATGCATCAAATGAACAAATCCACAAGGGCCGTGACGAGGGTTCGAATCCTCGTCACGGCCCTTGTGGATTTGTTCACGAGACTTACATCTCAGCGTCTAATGAGGCAGCTATCGATTCATTAAGATTAACCCACCCAAGAGGTGGCACGGGCACGAATAGCCCGTAAACGGCTACTATCCGTTGTTGTTGTTGTCGTTTAAGATTCAGCTTCTTGGAACGAAAAGTTCCAAGTAGCACAGGCTATGGAGAGCCCGTAATGGACTTGCCTGGCACAGGAGCGGGGCTGTGGGCTACTATCCTGTTGTTGTTGTTTTAGATTTAGCTACTCAGAACGAAGTGTCCATGTAGCACGGGCTATGGTGAGCCCGTAAAGTAATCCTGGGTGCAATCCTCTTATCCCTCTTGACCTCCTGAGCATGTGACCTATATTCCCAACTGGCGATGTATTTGCGGTAATGTCTTGTACGGAAATATGGTCATGTGATCTGTCTGTAATGCTGCTGTTCGGGGAAGTGGAGTTGTTATTAATAGAGGAGTTCATCTGGATGTTATCCCTCGTAACCCTCTCCATACCCCAAGGAACGCGACTCATGGCACTGCTTTCAAGTCCACTACGGGCTCACCATAGTCCGTGCTACTTGGAACTTTTTGTTAGGATTCAATTTACTTGAGATTAAGAGTAGGATACAAATATATTTGGCAATACGGTGTTCATGTCAGTGAAAAAGTTAAGGAGTGTAAATTATGTAGTATGCCGCACGCCCACACCTTAGAACATTATGTATTAGTGTCAACTTATTGATAACAATAGAAATAAGGAAATAAGTAGTGTATCACATCAAATTGTTACGATGTGTGATAATGGTATGATAGACAGAACACTTAGGAGCTACAAGCATTTTGCCCCAAGAGTGTAACACTTATATGCTGTACTTACTATATTAACCTGTAATGTTAAATGTGATACTTGTACTGTGATTTGTGAACTTGTACTCACTGGATTTGTGCGCCTTTGAGGGACTTGAAGTAGAAGAGGGTAGAAATAGCCTAAGCTACTCTATCCTTGGAGATGTATTTTATTGTCTGAATAAACGTCCTTAAACTTGAACTTGAACTTGGAACTTTTTGTACCGAGAAGCAGAATTTAAAACAACAACAAGGCTAACAGCCTCATTAGACGTTGAGATGCAAGTCTGGTCCTAATCACACACTCAGACATTGACAGAGCACTCAGGAGAGTGCCTAAGACTTGGTGTAAATTCCTTGCATAAATTTCACAAATACACAAGTGTGAGTTTTTATCCTAAATTAAACTAGTGTAGTTTTCATTATACATGACTGATCTTGAGGTTGATACGAAAAGATGAGAAGCAATGGAGAGTAAACTAATGTATGAGGGAAGTAATAGAAGGTTAACTACGGTATGCTAGCAGTAGTGGAAGTTAAACTACTGCTAGGTGGAACTAATGGGAGGTTAACTACTGCATGATTGTATTAATGGAAAGTAAACTATGTAGATGCATTAATGAGAGCGAAATTACGGCACGGTGGTGTTAATGGACGGTAAACTACGTGATTAATGGCCCTATATACAATACTGTAATGTTGTCCTGTGCATGTGAACAAAGTAATATAATCAAGCTATATATTTAATTATTATTATTTGTATTGTTATTATTAGTATCATTATTATTATTATTATTATTGTTGTGGGTAGCTGCGCAATGAGAAGGACAGAGATGAGCCACGTGGTGGTGTTGACATCGTAACGTAGTGGCGAGTAACAGCTGATTCCTAGGGTGTGAATGGGCGAATGAATCAGTCATTGTGCTATCAGAAATACTACAGCCGCGAGGGGGGAGGGGCACCAACTGGGTTGGGAAGTCATGCCATCAGGTCATTGTCAGAACATATGGGGTAGTAATGAAGAAGGATGGTAGGTGGTGTTAGGTCTTGCAACCGACCTTGTCTCATGTACTAACTCGCGACCTATTTTCTCCATGCGGTGTGGTGGTTGGTTCTCTTTCAGGCAGACACAGATAAAGCAGGAGTCATAGCAGAAGCCCAGTAACATGGAGCTACTTGGTGATATCTTGTTGGGGTCGTTTGTGAGAGCCTCGTTCATGGAGCTACTTGGTTATATCTTCTTAGTGATATATTTGATGGATGATATTCATGGTTTTGTTGCTAATGCAACTTTTTATAAATCCCAGAAACCCGTCTTTCTTCCTCTCGTGCATTGACGCATTGCTGTTTTGTCCCCAGGTCTCTGCCAGCACACCATTTGAAATGCCCATGACTGTATAAATGATAGTCTTTTTCCCTACTGTTTACTCTATATAGTATATGGAATCACTGTTTATATTCTTACATATAGGAATACGAGTTTACCGACGTTAAACTGCATTTACCATTTACCTCACAGAACTGAATTTTTGTCATGTTTCACTGCCCTTCAACAGCCTTCTTATCTGACTGTTACTCATT
>WNGS01167840.1:9561717-9579864 GCA_020271785.1 Procambarus virginalis | reverse complement strand
ATTATGCTGCACCCATGCTTGCTCTAGTGCCTGAGAGAATGGTTGGAGGGCTGGAAAAATGCAAAACGAAGTTATAAGGATTATCCTTGGATGCCTTCGTCAACTAAATTACTAAACATGAGGAAGGAACTGAATATTCCATGTGTTTAAGTGATCGTATCACTGAAATTATTGCTTTAATTGGAATCAAGATGCTTAGGCTAACACACCCTAACCCCTTCACTGAAGCCCTTTAAGCCTTCTTCCTTAAAGGTCAGCATCCCTCCAAATGGATTACCAAATCTGCCACTGTCCTCAGAATGTATAATTTTCATCACCTCTTCCAAGAGAGAGACAACATCGATACTTTCCTGCCACATGGGAGATTATCCCCTTTCCAAATTACTGTCCACCCTCTTTCCCACCCAAGAAGCTGATTAAAGAATGAGCAGCCTGCACATGACTATAAAGCTGCCGCCCAGTTTGGTGGGTGTGGAGCAGGATTGGTAACTGTGCGACTCACCACAGAAGTGAAGTGCCTTGTATAATGACTGTTGTGAGCCTCTTGTTGAATCACTTCTCACGTGTCACTGTCACTGTCACTGTGCCTTAATCCACTCGACCATCAGTGACCGCACATAAGAAGGTGATAACCGAAGCTATTTGACAACCCCCCCCCCGGCGGCACTTTGATGGTAATCTTGGGCATAGCTATTTCCACTAAACTGAAGTGATTTAGTGAAATAGCTATGTCCAAGATTAACATCAAAGTGCCGCCAGGGAGGTGGTCAAATAGCTTCGGCTATCACCTCCTTATATGCGGTCACTGATGGTCGAGTGGATTAAGGCACCGTGACACCAGTTGCAATGTACTCCTGGAGGTCCGGGTTCAAGTCACTTCTGCGGTGTGGAGTTTTCATTTGCATATATGCATGGGGACTATATATATATATATATATATATATATATATATATATATATATATATATATATATATATATATATATATATCACTAAGAACTCTTTGACCCGGCCAGGATTCGAACCCATGCCGTCCAGGATCACCCCTAAACGTACACAGTACCGTGACCACCGCACCAATGATCGAAATGCTATATTAATTAAGTGAAAAGTCAAGAACTGTGTATCCTTAAGAAATATGATGTGGATTAAACAAAATGGTGCAGCCTCGGGGCATCTGGGGAAGCAACCAACCTAGCGCGCTGCAGCAACCTAAACCTATCTTGAAACGTGCATGCTGCCTACACCATATATATATATATATATATATATATATATATATATATATATATATATATATATATATATATGTAACATTAACAATTGTCTAACTAGCTTCAAGAGAGTGTCACTTGTTTTAGCTAAACGCATGAACCCAATTGTGGTGTGAGTGAAGGACACCGCCTTGACCTCTAACTGAGAGAATGTAAACATCTAAGAGACATTAGAAATGTGTGTAGCATAGTAAACCCCCCACATTGTTAGAGTTAGGAAAATACTATCTGTCAAATATAATTGCTCTTCTCAAAAGATCCCCCCGTTTTGCACCCGCAAGATAACGTAAGTTTTTAAGGGTTTACAAATGTTAATCTTCTTGTTTGGTACGTTGTTCACTTGAGACAGTTAATAAGCAAGTTCCTGCTGTGTCTTTATACATGTGACAGGATGAACAACCCAGTGGGTTTTCTTCCTATTGGGGAGTGTTGTACATGCTGCTATGGCGGTGTGTCCACTCACAGGATGAGTGGCGCTGCCCAATACTGTCACTATGGCGGTGTGCGCACTCACAGGATGAGTGGCGCTGCCCAATACTGTCACTATGGCGGTGTGCGCACTCACTGGATGAGTGTCGCTGCCCAATAAACTCGTCCCTCGGGGCAAAATTTACAAGCGTCTGATGTTGTTATCAGAACAACAACGTTATGTACTCTCACGAACCCAATGTACCTTCATGTATATAAATAAATAAATAAAGATGTAAGGCAGGGCAGATTTCCTCCAAGGCCATTAGCTGGTGGAAAGGAGGCTGAGACTCTGAACCGTATGGCATTAATTCCTTTACCGACTGTCTAAACGTGGTTGGAGGGGGAGGGGTGATAGTTCGTGGAAGGGTCTGGAGCGGGGGGGGGGATAAAAAAATAAGGGGGGGGGATAGATGAAGTGGGGATGAGGGGGAGTGGGGGGATGGATCAGGCGTCACCATAGCCAGTCTGGGATAGTCCGTTTGCCACCCTGTCAGTCAAACCCAGCACCCCCAGCCCGAACCCACCCACTCGCCCAGCCTGAGGCCCGGTCACCAAATCCCCCAACCATTACCTAACCCACCATGAGGTCTGACAGTTGAGTGAACAGCACTCGGGATTTATAGTCCTAAGTTTCCGAGTTCGATCCTCGGTGGAGGCCTGGTTACCTGGTTGGTTGGTTGATACCTGGTTGATGGGGTTCTGGGAGTTCTTCTACTCCCCAAGCCCGGCCCGAGGCCAGGTTTGACTTGTGAGAGTTTGGTCCACTAGGCTGTTGCTTGGAGCGGCCCGCAGGCCCACATACCCACCACAGCCCGGCTGGTCCGGAACTCCTTGGAGGAATAAATCTAGTTTCCTCTTGAAGATGTCCACGGTTGTTCCGGCAATATTTCTTATGCTCGCTGGGAGGACGTTGAACAACCGCGGACCTCTGATGTTTATACAGTGTTCTCTGATTGTGCCTATGGCACCCCTGCTCTTCACTGGCTCTATTCTGCATTTTCTTCCATATCGTTCACTCCAGTACGTTGTTATTTTACTGTGTAGATTTGGGACCTGGCCCTCCAGTATCTTCCAGGTGTATATTATTTGATATCTCTCTCGTCTTCTTTCTAGTGAGTACATTTGGAGAGCTTTGAGACGATCCCAATAATTTAGGTGCTTTATCGCGTCTATGCGTGCCGTATATGTTCTCTGTATTCCCTCTATTTCAGCAATCTCTCCTGCTCTGAAGGGGAAGTGAGTACTGAACAGTACTCAAGACGGGACAGCACAAGTGACTTGAAGAGTACAAGCATTGTGATGGGATCCCTGGATTTGAAAGTTCTCGTAATCCATCCTATCATTTTTCTGGCTGTCGCAATATTTGCTTGGTTATGCTCCCTAAACGTTAGGTCGTCAGACATCATTATTCCCAAATCCTTTACATGTTGTTTTCCTACTATGGGCACATTTGATTGTGTTTTGTACCCTGTATTATGTTTAAGGTCCTCATTTTTACCGTACCTGAGTACCTGGAATTTGTCACTGTTAAACATCATATTATTTTCTGATGCCCAGTCGAAAACTTTATTAATATCAGCTTGAAGTTTTTCAATGTCTTCAGCCGAGGTAATTTTCATACTGATTTTGTGTCGTCTGCAAAGGATGATACGAAGCTGTGACTTGTATTTTTGTCTATATCTGATATGAGAATAAGGAAAAGCAGCGGTGCAAGGACTGTACCCTGAGGTACAGAGCTTTTAACTGCACTTGGACTAGATTTTATATGGTTGACCGTTACTCGCTGAGTCCTGTTTGACAGAAAACTGAGTATCCAGCGTCCTACTTTACCGGTTATTCCCATTGACTTCATTTTGTGTGCTATCACGCCATGGTCACATTTATCGAAAGCCTTTGCGAAGTCCGTGTATATCACATCAGCATTCTGTTTTTCTTCTAATGCCTCAGTGACTTTATCGTAGTGCTCAAGTAGCTGTGAGAGGCACGATCTTCCCGCTCGAAATCCATGTTGGCCTGGGTTGTGAAGGTCATTGGTCTCCATGAAATTGGTGACCTGACTCCTAATCACTCTCTCAAATACTTTTATTATGTGCGATGTTAGTGCAACTGGTCTATAATTCTTTGCCAATGCTTTGCTCCCTCCCTTGTGTAGAGGGGCTATGTCTGCTACTTTGAGTGCATCTGGTATCACCCCCGTGTCCAAGCTCTTCCTCCACACTATACTAAGTGCCTGTGCTACCGGCACTTTGCATTTCTTTATAATTCACCTCACCCACCCTCCATCTTGTTGCTCTCCCAAATACAGTTACCGACAGTTACTGGCATTTGTAAACTTTTAGCGGAGCCCCGGATTTACGACCTGGAACAACATCATATAGGTCGTTAAATCGAATGGTTACTGAATTTTTATTCACCTCAATTTTTATTGTCTAATAATTCATGTGTTATCTTTCCGTATTTACACTGAAAAATAATTTACAAGTAAACCAGGTTTTTAATATAATTTGTATTATTTTTTTACAATAGCGTAACTGGTCCAAGAAAATGCCAGGCTTCTAATACACTTAACCCATAAAGCATTATCATATCAACAAGAAATAGACAAATTATTAGTAACAAATTATAAGCATGTGATGACTAAACTTTGTGTTATTAAAAATAAAAAATATTTTTTTCATGTTGACCATTAACGCCTATATAGCACTCATAACAATGACCAAATCATAAAAAGGGACAAGATTGATGATTGATATAAGATTAAGCCACCAATGAAGTGGCACGGGCATGAATAGCCCGTAAGCAGGGACAAGTATTTGTAATGGATTTATATCTACTTTATCGGGTGAAGTATTTTCGTTCACTGGCAGAGAGGAGCAGCAACGTGCTCTGACGTTCTTAATCTGAATGGCCAGGTTTATAGACGAATGTTATACATGTATCAGTTTTTAATGAACTGGAAACATTCTTCAAGTTTCCAGTGGATCTATAGCATTATAACGTTTATAGCAATCAAAGGGTTAACACCAGGTTAGGAGCACTCTATACTTCATTTCTTAAGAAAATGTTTCCTGTTGTGAGAGTAGCGGGAAGAGCGGGAACTACAACTACCGAGTCAGATGCAACAATACAAACGTTGTACTCACGAAGGATGTACATGACCATAAAGTGGGTATCGTAAGTCATGCAACGATGAACCTGAAGGGCGGTGAAGGTGGCGAAGGAGGTGCAGAAAGCTGAGGCCACCCCGACACGCCCCCAACCATGTTGGTGATGACGATGACCGGCAGTCGACCAAACTTGTCTGCCGCCCACCCCAGCACCGGCGAGGCCACCAGCGACCCCACGAAGAACAGCGACTGACAGAACGCCGGCCGCCAGTCCTCCTCGCACACCCAGTCCAGCTGTGAGTCCAAGACGCCAAGGTATCACTGATCACAGCTATGACTGGGAGACTAGTTTACGGAAGGCAGAGAATAGTCCGGTAAACCACTTCAACTGCAGGCGATGAGTCACAATAACGTGGCTGAAGTAGTTTGACCAGACCACACACTAGAAGGTGAAGGGACGACGATTTTCATTGTTGCCGCCGAAGGCGGCTAGTTTATTGTGCACCCCATACTCATCCTGTGAGCGGTCGCGCAAAAGCATTACAGAGAGCACAAAAGATCTTTATCAGACCTCATCTTAGATTATTACATAAGCAATTTCGTCTATCCTTCACACCTTATAGTTACAATGTCAGCTAGTTACAGAGAAAGTGCTATTTCAAGAGCTATATATATAAGAGCGACGACGTTTCGGTCCGTCCTGGACCATTCTCAAGTCGATTGTGAGAAGGGTCCAGGACGGACCGAAACGTCGTCCCCCTTCACCTTCTAGTGTATGGTCTGGTCAAACTACTTCAACTTAAGAGACTTAAAAATGTGATAATCTGAAAAATCAATCTGAAATTAGTGATAGTAGAATTATTCACACCTACGTACATTTCTTGGCCTTTTAAAAGTGGTTGATACGCGCAGCCTTGAACTACAGTTTGCTGTGTTGAAATATGTAATTACAAGTTACCAGCAGCAACACTGTCCATGACATATGCCTGTCTGTCAGTGGTTTCCAGCCCCTGACTCGCCACCAGAACGAGTGCCACATTGTCTCAGAGGCTGCACATCACATTAATGTGATGTGTCAATGAGAAACCCAGTAGGAGCTGGATTCGAAGCTTTTTCCAGCGAACCTCTTTCTTCCTGGGATTTGCTGGAAAGTTTCTTAAAAAATATACTAACATGAGTATTTTTTGCGCGAATAATGTATTCATATATATATATATACGCTTGTCACGCACACACACACATTTGAGACATGTTACAAACTTGTTCGCTAAATCGGCTCACCCAGATTGTCGCTGATTACTGACTACACGGATATAGTTATCAAAAATAGTTTTTGCCAACAACTTGTATAAATTTTTGTCTTCGTTGTTGCTATGTTTCGACAAAATATTGTGTAAGTAAATCCATGTGAAAACTGTGGTACTCATTTACAATGTAATATTTGGCATTGTGTATATATTTAACTCAAAACAACTGATACAATAATATCACTAGACTGTTGTGACTTAGTGCGAAGCTTAGGAATATCTATGACTTTATGTAAGCTTAACGTTGAAATGATTAAATATGAATGCGAAAACGGTCAGAGAGTAATGATTAGTAGGGATACAAAGAGGAAAATACAATGAGAAATGTTATGTTTGAAATAGAGAAAATAGGACATAAGCATACGTGTCCCAGTGTCTCTTGAGGTCTAAACATAATTTATAATTTGTATTAATAATGTAAAATATAAATATATTTACGAATTAAAATCAGTTAATCAATCACTATAGACCGAGGCAAAATATTTAACTAAAATGTCGCTTATTTCTCCTTCGTTATACTTCCCGTTGTTGGAGAGAGGAAGCATGTACAGAGGTATAACGAGGTTCCCAAGTAACTCGAACTACTGACCCTTTCAAGAATGCAACAAACAGATACCTAAATCCAAGGTACCTATTTTAAGGCTTGGTAAAAAGGTGCATTAGGAGAAAGGAAATATGTCATGCCATTGTCCTCCTATCCCAGCCCCTTGTCCTTCTATTCTTAGCACATACCACACAGTCATATTGGATCTGCATTTTCTCATAACTGTCTTGCCTTGCATGCCATTCTCCTTTTACACTTCCTGTGCATTTTTCATGTTTTAAATAATATCTTATACTTTATTCGTTTGTGAATGTTTTTTTCACCAGGCTTTAATTACATGATCATTAATTTTGAGTCATTATCGTTAGACTAAAGGGATTTATATGGATTCTTATGCTATTGAGTTTTAAGGAAAATATTTTGAATCTTATTCTAATATTCAACTGTAATATAATTCAGTATTAGGTTACTTGCTGCTACAGTCAAGTGGGTATTGTGATACACTGATATTACCGGGTATAATATGGTGCTGTGACTTGGTACAGTGTGTATGGTACAGTTACTTGTCACTGTGTATGGTACAGTAACCTAGTATATGAACGAACCAAATAGTGTTGACAAGGACGTATATATATTATGACGCCATGAAGGCGTATTCAAAGATGTGCTTCGACGCAGAGTGGAACGTGGAACGGTAAATGCATTTTAATGATTTTGTAGTCGGAACGACCTTCGTGGGGTGGGAACTAAGTTATGGATCTGCAGCGTGTGTTGTCGGGTGGGAGTGTACGTGGGGAGTGACTTAATTGTTTCACGTGAAGATTATACTAGTATGTACATGGGTGTTGTTGAATGTAGGTGGGAGCTTCTTTGCATGTGCATCTCTTTTTTTTTTTAGGTTCCTGTCTGTTTATATTGCAGATTTTATAAATGCTGGCGTTCCTATGAGCAAGAATAAGATTCGTGTTGAGAAACATGTTTGTATTGTACAGAGCGGGGGTTACCTGGGAGGTGATGGTGGGGTAGTAGAGGGTGTAGTCGTAGGTCCAGCCATGTGTGCAGCTGGTGGTGGGCCAGGAGGCGTTGGCCCAGCTGGCGGAGGGCCAGGAGGCGTTGGCCCAGCTGGAGGAGGGCCAGGAGGCGTTGGCCCAGCTGGCAGAGGGCCTGGAGGCGTTGGGCCAAACCATGCTGCTCCTTAATAACTTGCGGTAGGAGGCAAAGTAATGTTAAAAAGAGGGTCAACACTTGAACACCATACATAAATACCCACGAGTGTAATTAGGGCATGTGAATGAGTCTGGGTGAGTATACATTCGAACAACCTCATGTTGGTCAATAGGCTTTCCACTGTTTCCATAAAATTCTCATGATTTTGTGTTCTGTGATAATGTTTATTAACTAGTTCTACTTTGAAATATAACACACAAATGAGAACGAAATAGGCAGAACATTAAGGAAAATAAGCTTCGATTCAAGTCAGCAAAAAAACTTAAAAACAATGCTAGATCTACCATATGACTCCTACCTCAAGAAAGTCAACGTCATAGATCCTACACTGCAGAAACTTGCCGCTAGAGGCGTCCCTAGGGATGGTGATGTCCTTGAGCTGCTCCTCCGTCAGGTTGAGAGCCTGAAGGTGAGGCGGAGCCCGGCACCAGTGGGGGGGCGTCAGGGTCATAAATATCTGGCCGAAGTAGACGAAGGCCAGGAAGGAGTTCATCATGCAGTTGACCGTGAACAGTACCTTAGCAACCATGTACAATTATTTGTATTTATAAGACAATAAATGCAGATTAAAACAAGGGAACCCAAATGCCAAAAAGAAAATGCTAATGACTTGAATGACTAAAGACAAGTGCTAAATTGATGACTGGGGATAGAGAAGATTGACTAATTTTTACAGGAATGTTTGGACAATGGACAGAGAAGTAGAAGTCTAAGGATATGCATCTAAGTGATCCTGAAAAAAAAGATCTACTGACTTCGCCGGAATAGCTTCTTCAAATAAAGTTCCTTATTAGTGCATACGATGAGTCACTATAACGTGGCTGAAGATATGACCAAAACCACACCTCAGAAGATGGAGAAGCGACGACGTTTCGGTCCGTCCCGGACCATTATCAAGTGTATCACGTCGTATGGGAGTGACACACCTGATAATGGTCATGGACGGACCGAAACGTCATCGTTTCTCTATCTACTGATGTGTGGTTTGGTCATCTTTACCAGTGGCACTAATTCACTAATTTTTACTTCTTGGGAAACATTTGTTATTAATATCATATAATTCCTAAAGTTGTTCCATTTAAAACAGGTCAGAATGGTTATTAGTTGCCTGAACAGATTTCTTTAAGCATACTTCCAAGCGTTTTGTTCATTGTTCTCCTTAAAAAATGGTAAAATACAAATCAATAATGAAAACGTATAACCGCCGCTCAAAACATCCAAGGATAGCTTCAGTCTCTGTTAATATTACACAAGTACCACCACTGCTTACCAAATGTCGAGTACACAATGTGTCAACTTTCTGAAAGAGAAAACATGCACTCTTTTAAACATTATATTGTAGAATGTCCCATATTGACTGACTTTCGCCCTCCTGGGCTAAGGTATGCTGAACTGTGTAATTACTATATGAGTACTGGAACACTTGATGATATATTTGACTTGTACCCAAGATTAACCATGTAATGTATCAATTATAGAATGTATGTATGTGATGTAACTATATAACCTGAGCTTGTAAAGCACCTTCATCACCTTCAATGATTAAGTGCTTAATTGCACACTAGTTTCTCTATCAGCTATCTCACCCTTTCAGAGTAGAAGAGACAAATGTATGTGAATGCATGTGTGTATGTATATACGTGTGTATATATGTATATACGTATTTATATAAGTATATGTACGTATATGTGTGTGTGTGTGTATGTATATGTATGTGTATAAAGTATATATGGAAGCTGATCAGAATTACATTTCACCTTTGTAAATGCACATTCATGACACTATGTAAAAGACACATCAAACACTTTATGTAGGGCATACGTAAATCTGTGTATCTATGTATTTACGCATGTAGGTTAGCTTAGCATTTTAAAAGCACCGAATCAACTTCTGTGGTTGATTGTTCAATAAACCCTTGAACTATATGTTTAACACATCTCTAACCCTGTCCATGGAGGACAGAAGAAAATGTATATATGCTGGTTAGCATTGTAAATGTGTGGCCACGTCTGTGCTAGAAAATAATAATAAAAAAAAGACTGCTTAGGACTATTTTTTGTCTACCACAGACGTGGCCAGACATTTACAATGCTAACCAGCATATATATACATTTTCGTCTGTCCTCCATCGACAGGGTTAGGGATCTGTTAAACATATATAGTTCAGTGTCGGGTCTAATGTATGGGGCATTCATCTCATTGCCAAAGACAACCTTGGGAGGGTCTCACGGTCGTGCAGTATTGAATATGGTCCCTCTGCAGTCTGGGAACCGAGCGAGTGCTTATCAACAAAGCAGAAGGACGACACAACATTGCCATGGAGTGCCTCGCTTATAGCTTAAAGCAACGCTTTAACAAAAGTGACAACAGAGCCCCACTGAGTGTCATATTTTTATCCTATAAAAATGTATATTTTAAGGAACAAAAAAAGCGTATTACATAAATTCAGTCTACTTGAAATAAAAATATTCCATGGGTTAAGACCCATAGAAAATATTCCATGGGTTATGGGTCTGAGGTTCTCCAGGACGGTGATTCTATCCCCCATCCTGCTCCAAAACAAATGGCATTCCATATTAGCTATTAGTGGTGGAAATGGCTAGTGTAAAGATCAGCTATCCCACTCTCTGGCCTCACAAGTACTTGCTTATCCTAAGGTATTAAAAGCACCTCAGGGCAGTTAGACTATCTTCAGGCATCAGGAATGCCGTAAGAGTGCCGCTTAAACCGAGGCATCAGTAATATCAAGTGAGTGATCTTGAGACCCCAGGATCGCCAAAGATACACACTAAGGAGCACGACTTCATATTGTTGCAAGCACTATAGAGTCCCCACACTGAGGATTCTATAGTGTCACAACACTGCTGGCCAACTACGTGGGCTCAGGCTACATCCCATCGTAGCCAGGTATGGGAACCCCAGATGCTGGGCTATCATACCTTAAGGTGTCATGAACATGGGCTAGCCTACTCTGAGCCTATCTCTAAGCACCATTGAAGCCTCAGCTAAGTTTGAGGCCTCAGGAGCCTCACTGAGACACCAACCGGCCTTGAGGCTTTAGGATCACCAGCCTACTTTAAGGTCAAAGAAGCACTTACCATCTGGTAGCGGCCAAACCCTCCGATGTGGGCGAAGATGGAGTCGAAGTCCGTGATGGTCATGATGAGTGCTGACGATACAGAAGAGTAAGTGGATGATCTGGCCGGTGCTGACGGCGAAGAGGAAATGGAAGCGCTGGCCGGCTTCACGGTCCTTTCTAATCTGTGGAGGTTAAAACAGGAGAGTAATCACCCCTCAGAGCTCTAATATATACATGCAAATTGTATAAGTAACTCATATAAATGCCCGAGAGAACGTTTTCTTGGAGTTGGTTGTGCAAGACTGGTAATAACGTAGCAACTCTGCCATTGCATCGAACAGTGCATGAAGAAACTGGTATTGTAGCTGAGGTTAAGATCTAAATAGAATAATAACATATTCTATTATTCGTCTCGGTCTCCACACTCAGTCCCACACACACACCAGTCCTCAGAAGGATGAGGAATGACTCGACAATACCTAGGATTATTTTTACAGTGCAAATCCTCCCACATCTCTTACCAACCTCCCTATACCCCCCCTCTCACCTCTTCTATATCCTTAACTTCTATATTCTTCTTAGCTTTTATCTTCTTAACTTATATCTTCTTAACTTCTATCCTTCTTAATCTCTAAATCCCCCCTCCGTTCCTTCCCCTGGTGAAAAAGAGGGTATATTTTCTGTCCCCTCTCTTAATCCATCAGTTTCTTCTATATCCCTTTCCTCTCTTCCTCTCCCATATATCCCTGTCCATCTCTCCTATATTCCCTATCCCCGTCTCTCATATATCGACCTTCCTATCTTCTATTTCACCCTTCTTTCCTGTTTCCCCTCCCCTCTCCCATATCCCTTTACTCTTTCTCTCTCCCATATATCCCAATACATCCTCTTCTGTATCCCCTTCTATATCCCCCTTTTCATCCCAATCCCTTCTTCTATATGCCCTCTTCTAACCCCCTTCCCATCTTCGAGCAACCTCCTTCACCCTCTCGCAGAGCACTCAAAGACAAATCAGTTCAATTGAATAATTTGAGGAAAAATACACTTTCTTCAGAATCTCTTGACAAGTGCGAGTAAAATCCCAAGCAAAGGTAGTACACGAACAGTTGAATACCAATAAACCACAGACAGAGGAGCCGAAGCTCATCCCCCGGCAAGAGCAAGTACGTGAATACCATTTCTTGGTGGCTTGTCTGTTTGAGGTGATCCTTAGCTAGCAAAAGTTTCCCAATAACACCATGGAAATAAAATGTTGTACTAGGCGAACTAATCTTCATGAGTGGCTCATAAGGAGTGTATTGACGAGTCTTCTGTTGACATGGTGACGATCATCGCAAAACCACGTAGAAGCTCTAATCTTTTTGTCTGTCTGTGTGTATATCTATCTATTCAATAAGTGTATTCATTAAACTATCCATCCATTTATTTATCTACCTCTCAGTGCCATTTTATATTTTATACACAATTGGACACATGAGTAGGGAACATCTAACTGTGTTAATAGGAGCTGAGAGATTTTCCTTTCCATAACTCATGGAAAGGAACCTAGTAGCCGTTGTAGCCTTACTCTATTAGTTTTCCCATGGAACTAGGACTCGCTAACTGGTTAACAACCACGTACCCAACTTCAGTTACTGGGTAAAACAGGGGGTGGGGACTGCTAAGGATTGGAGCCGAAATAATCCTCCCTAGCTAGGATTCGAGCACACAACCAAACATCTCTCGCTCTCTCTCTCGCTCCCTCATTCTCCTCTCTGGTCTCTCTCCTCTCTCTCCTCCTCTCTCTCCCATCCTTCTCCTCCTCTCCTCTCTCCCCCCTCTCTCTCTCTCTTTCCTCGCTCGCCAGAGAATCAGGCACTGGGTTTGAGAGCCAGCTCACTATGACCCAATAAAACCTAAACTTGAACCCAGAATAAAATTATGACCATACTAATGACACACAAGCTTATGCTTCCAAATTTTAAAGGATATAAATACAACATCTTATTTTGGTTAGGATAGGACATGATACTAAGATTGGGATGGTTTGGGTTGGGTTTACTTAAAGACTAGCGATGACGTAAGGTAGTGAGATTTTATATCAGGTCTTAGATCCCTGGACGGTATGACCGACATGCCGCATCAAGATCAGTTTTTATATTATAATACATTTTTTACATTTTTATTAACAAAAAAATTTCAGACGATACAGTGGTGGCTCTGTCTTATGTTATATAAATGTTCAAAGTAAATGAAGTCACACTGCGCCCTTGGAAGGGTGGGAGACGTTGATGTGGGACTATACTTGCGTATCACCCCTGGCAGCCACATACACCAACCTCTTTGCCGGCACAGCAGGAGCCATGGTGACACACAGAGAAAGATACATGTCAGCCATGTACAGGGAATTAGATCATCGGTACATCTTCGTCCCAGAAGGATGTGAGACCCTATGTCCATGGGGAGAGAGTACAAGAAGATTTCTAAAAGATCTTGGTTCCAAGCTCATTGACACTACAAGAGACCCTAGACCGGCACTTTTCCTCTTCCAGCGCCTCAGTGTTGCGAATCCAGAGAGGGGAATGCTCGCTGCATCTATTGATTCTTGCCCAACGTCGGGAGGAGTTCGAGGAAAATCTACAGCCTCTAGGAAACAAACTTCCCCTTATTTCCTCTCAATGTTAATTTTATGGTAAGTCACTCCAGATATATATAGGAAGCAAAGCATTCTATGTGATGCAATATACGTTAGGGCATCTAGATCTAACAGTATTATGTCATGGGTGACTTTAATTTTAGTGGAATAAACTGGTTGAACAAAACAGGGAATCATGAAGCAGAAGATTTTCTAGAATTAATTGACGATTGCTTTCTTACGCAATACATTAAGGAACCAACACGGGAAAATAATTTTAGATTTAATTGTTTAACTAACAGGGAAACACAATTAATTACATCGAAATAGGGAGTGAGCTAGGGACAGTGATCACAAAATAATCAGATTTAGCATAGAATGGAATAACCTGTAGGAGAAAATTCTGTTAAAGGTGCCAGATTTTCGAAAAGCTGATTCTACTAGCCTAAGAAATTTTTGGGGTCAAATTGATTGGAAAGTCTTGGGTATGGGGGTGTGGGCCGGTCTTGGAGCGAGACAAGAACCCAGAGATAGGTGATGAAAATGGGGACTTCGATGTGGAATCATATATAACTATTTAAAGATATTCTAAACAAGCACAGGAACGTAGTATCCACCACACAATTGAATAGATCGAATACTAATGACCCAAAGTGGATAACAAAGAATTTGAAAAACCTAATAGGTAAAAAGAGAGCTTGGTACAAAAGGATTAAAAATGGGGAGGTCACTTTAGAACAGGAATTCGTTCACTGGTTAAAAATGTAAAAAAGAGATAAGGAAAGCAAAAAAGAACTATGAAGTTCGTATAGCAGGGCAAGCAAAGACAAATCGTAAAGGTTTTTTTCAGTTATATCGAACTGAGGCTAGGGAAAGGATAGGCCCATTAAAAAACTGAGACACAGGGTCAAATAACAGATAGTGATGAAGATATGAGTAGTATTTTTAATAAATATTTTGTATCTGTATTTACTAAAGAGGAACTTAACAATATGCCTTCAGCCGAAAAGTCTACGTGGGTAGGAACGAGGACTGGTTGACGAGTTTAGCAGTTACCAGGGAGGATGTTCTTAAACAAATTTTGAAGCTCAAACCAAACAAATCCCCAGGCCGGATGAAGTGTTTGCCAGGGTGCTTAAAGAATGCAAAGGTGAGCTTTGCGACCCACTGTCAATCATATTTAATAAATACATAGAGTCAGGCAGAGTGCAGAGTTTTGGAAAGTTTGCTAATGTGATACCAGTTTTTAAGAAAGGAGATAGAATACTTGCGTCTAACTATCGACCAATTAGCCTAACGTCTATTGTGGGAAAGTTACTCGAATCTATAATTAGCAAATAAAATTCGTCTTCATCTTGAAAAACATAATATAATAATTGAGTCGTAACATGGTTTTATAAATGGCCGTGTTCATGTTTAACAAATTTTTATCTTTTTATTCTAGCATAGTGAGGCAGTTGATAGTGGTAAGGATTGTGATGTTGTGTACCAAGACTTTACAAGCTTTTGAATCAGTGCCACATGAAAGACTGCATTTAAAAGATAGAGGCTCATGGTATTGTGGTGCTATATTAAGCTGGATTAGGGCATGGCATACCAAAGGAAACAGAGAGTTAGTATAAATGGAGTCAAGTCAGAGTGGGAAAATGTTGTAAGTGGAGTGCCTCAAGGCTCGTCCTGGGACCTCTGTTGTTTATAATATATATAATGATTAGATTCGGTTTGAGTAGCAACATTTGCAAATTTGCCGATGATGATACGAAAATCGGTAGGGAAATAAATTCGGAGGAGGACTCTCTATCAATTCAAGTTGATCTAGATAGGGTTTTGAAATGGACAAAGGACTGCAGATGCAGTTTATGCTGATAAATGTAAAGTTATTAGGCTAGGTAATGATGATAGAGTTACAAGAATCGAGCTAGATGGTGGTTGAGATTGCGAAGTCGGATTGCGAAAGGGAATCTGGGAGTTATAATTAGTAAGAATTTAAAACAAAGGATCAATGCATGAATGTTCGTAATAAGGCAAATCGGACACTCGGATTTATTAATCGCAGGCGTTAGTAACAAGACACCTGGTTGTGGTTCTCAAGCTATATCATTGCTCTCGTTAGGCCCATTTAGATTATGCCGTTCAGTTTTGGTCGCCATATTGTAGAAATGGATATAAATTCACTTGAACGTGTCCAGCGTAGGATGACTAAGTTAATTCCCAAAATTAGAAATTTTTAATATGCAAGAAAGAGTAACAAAGCTAAAATTGCATTCACTGGAAAGGGCGAAGAGTTTAGGGGTGACAGATGAGAGGTTTACAAGTGGATGAATGGACCATAACAAGGGAGATATTAATAGGGGTATAAAAAGTATCAACAGGACTGACAGCAGGAACGCGAACAATTGGGTATAACTTGGAATAATGTTCTAAGAGTTAGGAAAGGACTTGGGTTAAATACTGGTCAGTAAACAGGGTGTTGATTTGTGGAAGCCAATGCCTCATAACATGTGGAGGTGGGGTCCCTCGATTGGTTGGACATGTATATGGGTTGGACATGTATATGAGTGGGATTCGGGGTGGTCCCTATAAATGGAGCTGCCTCGTATGGGCCAATAGGCCTTCCTGCAGTTGCCTTTGTTCTTATGTTCTTAATATAACTGTATAACCTTGCCCTAATATATAATTATATATATATATATATATATTATATATATATATATTATATATATTATGTAATAGTATTTATAATATGTAATATTTATAACTAGAAGGGGTACCACATTTTATATATTAAAATTCAGATGTTTGCTATACTCAGCAGAAGCGACACAGGTGAGGAGATAATGAAAGTTCACTCGAGTTGTTTCCAATGGCCACATATCATTTTATTATGTTAAAAATATCATTTTAATGTAGTTTAGTTACTGTTTAATTTTCGGAGAGATTATTAATATAAGCTCTGACTGCACGAGCTGCTTCTTCGCTGACACTAAAGGCAGTTATAAAAACCTAGTGGGCATTTAAAAGCTAGTTAAACCAGCCGAAGTTCCGTGACAGTGTCAGTAGTCTGTTCGAATTCTCCTGTGAGCTGCCCCGAACACTAAAACGGAGTTGTGTACTCACCTAAATGTGCTTGCGGGGGGTTGAGCTCTGGCCTCTTGGTCCGCCTCTCAACTTGCAATCAACTGGTGTACAGTTCCTGAGCCTATGGGGCTCTATCTAATTCTACATTTGAAACTGTGTATGGAGTCAGCACCCACCACATCACTTTCCTAATGCATTCCATTACTAAACTATTCTGACACTGAAGAAGTTTCTTCTAATAGCTCTGTTACCTGTGTGTGTTCAACCTGTCTACCTGTGTCCTAAGGTGTGTTACCCACGACATGTGTTACCCACTCCACAGGTGTGTTACCCACGACTTGGGTGTTACCCACCCACAGTGTGTTACCCATGGGTTACCCACGGCAATATTAATGATTCCACCATCCAACATGGCATATATATAGGGATGCCCCAAAGATGACGGGGCTTAACTATGCCTTAAATCAGTACAAACAGTCATTCGACAATCTTCGTCATCCCACATAACAGCAGCTTCACTGAGATAGTGGTTCCAGCTGACGAATTGGGCCCGCCAAGGAACATAGACAGCTCCCTGACTTACTAAGTCAGGATATATCCAACTTGCTAGTGCCTGGGATAAGAGCTTATCCCAAATCTATATCCAATTGTGTTAGGATCTATCCAAATCCCTGACTGATTGGGTTAGGATCTATTCAGCACTCTTACTGGATTAGGATCTACCTCTCTGCAGAAACTGTATTTGTGTTCGATCTGGAAGCCATTAAATGATGGGACGATGTGTATTGAATTTGTAACTAGCTCATAAAGATCGTAAGTTGCTTAGCTACATGAATTGTGGAGTTCAGTCACTGAGCCCATTATATGCCTCTGTAATCCCTTCCCACTAATCACCCACAAGATGGGTGATGAGGTGCATATAAATACTACAAACTGCCTGACTGAGTTATTGGGGTTTTTTTTGTTACGTTAACCGTAATCTGCCTGAATGGCTTAAAAAGTAGCGTCTGACTTTCTCATTGACTCATTAAAACCTTAAATGATATTTCTTACCTTCAATGGTGTGTTGCTTTTGGCCATTCATGGCCGTTGTTCAGTCGTATATATATTTCTATTGGGCTCCTTCTCCTCCTCCTGCAGTTAAGTCTAGGTGGAGAGGGTCGGCGCACATCCTCCCTTACACGTGGCAAACACAGCACTGCGGTAGTCGCCCTTCTCCCACTAGTATGGTGAGGGGTTGTCACGCCCGGCGCTGTGCTGGTGTTGCTCCCACTCCCGTGCTGAGGCTGTGTTCTACCTCCCACCTCCAAAGTCGTCGTGTTCACGTGGCTGATGATTGTGTTATGCTGGTGCAGTGTTTGTTGAGCTGACTCGTGTCTCGCACAGTGCTGCCACAACCCCATGGCATCAAGCCTCCTCTCTAAAAACCTATAAAAAATACCAGAC
>WNGS01167840.1:9507019-9554519 GCA_020271785.1 Procambarus virginalis | reverse complement strand
ATCATGTTGCAAAACTGATATCACGAGGATGTTGCAATATTGATGTCTTGATCATGTTGCAATAAAGATGATGTCACAATTATATTACATGATTGACGTAATGAGCATGTTGCAAGAATTATATCATAGCATTTGCAAGAATTATATCATGAGCATTTTGCAAGAATTATATCATGAGCATTTTGCAAGAATTATATCATGAGCATTTTGCAAGAATTATATCATGAGCATTTTGCAAGAATTATATCATGAGCATTTTGCAAGAATTATATCATAAGCATGTTTCAAGAATTATACAGTGAACATGTTGCGAAATTTACATTGTGAGCATGCATGCAAGATCATGAGCATATTGCAAGAATATCATGAGGAATTGTGATAGAGTGTGAAGTGTCGTGCCTACAATACTTACCTACTACAGTAGGTTTGGTCATCATTACTTACCAGTATTGATCTGTCAGTGTCCACGGGGGAGTGAGGGGCTAGCTTTTTTTATGCCCCGCCTACTGGCCTTGTTGTACCTGTTGCGTCACAACTCGACTATAACTTTTAAAATTCTTTGTCGAATCGGGTTGTAAAGTTGTGGATGGAGGTGGTAAACTTCCTTTTTTAAAGCATTCAACTTTTTAACCCTCCCGTATGAGTACTTTCATACTTCCCTTTGGCTCATTTGCGTTTCCAGCTTCTGTGTCCTCTTGTCACGCTTCCTCTCACTCTAAAGAGGCTATGCTTATCGACCTTATCTATTACTCCCTGAGTATTTTTTAGGCTGTGATCATATCCCCTTTATTCCTTTTATCGAAACTTTTTTATAGAAACACCTTTCTAATAGGTGTTTCTATATTTGCTAGCGTCCCATATGCTGCTGATGTTAGTCCGTTTACGTGTGTCTTCGGTGTGAGAATCGGAATTATATCTACTCACAGATCCTTTTCTTTCTGATTTCTGTAACTGTCTTCTCTGTATGGTATAGATGTCTTATGGTCTCTTTTCTCTCTTTCACACGGTAATTAATTTACACTTGTTAGGATTGAATTCCAGCAACCGCCCCAAAAGTTTGTCAAGGTTTTCCTGTAACTTTCGCATCTGATTTCACGTTCCTCATCAGCTTTGCCTCATCTGCAAACACTGAAGTGTCTGAGCTCACTCCCTCCGGTAGTTCGTTCACATAAATTAGTGACAGCGGCGGTCTCGGGATAGAGCCTTGTGGGACCCCTGTGTTATATTCCTCCAGCTTGAAACCGCCTCTTTGACTGTGACCCTTGGCTTTCTGTACTTCAGATACATCCTTACCCATCCACAGTGCTTTCTCAGTTATCTCAGCCTGCTTCTCCATCTTGTACAACAGTCTATGTTGGGAGGAACAGTGTCAAACGTTTTTTGAAAGTCTAGAAAAACAGTCTACCTAGCCATCCTTTTCCTGTCTTTAGTAACGTTGTGAGGTGTCGTGTCTCAGTGTGAGGTGTCGTGTTTACAGTGTGAGGTGTCGTGTTTACAGTGTGAGGTGTCTTGTTTACAGTGTGAGCTGTCTTGTTTACAGTGTGAGGTGTCGTGTATCAGTGTGAGGTGTCGTGTCTCAGTGTGAGGTGTCGTGTCTCAGTGTGAGGTGTCGTGTTTACAGTGTGAGGTGTCGTGTTTACAGTGTGAGGTGTCGTGTTTACAGTGTGAGCTGTCGTGTTTACAGTGTGAGGTGTCGTGTATCAGTGTGAGGTGTCGTGTATCAGTGTGAGGTGTCGTGTATCAGTGTGAGGTGTCGTGTCTCAGTGTGAGGTGTCGTGACTACGGTGAGAGGAGTCTTGCCTTCATCAACCTAAGATGAAAAGAGGCTGGAAATTTAGCAGACTTCGTCTTGGCAAATGTATTAACACCTTACACCATAAAAGCACGCAAAAGTGTTTTACAAAACAAACTTACCTCTTTCCTCTGGAGATCTGATGAGATAATTAGACATATAATACATTTTAAAAATATTAAAAAGCCTTTCTGAATTATACAATTTTGCAAAATAATTCACCTCTTTCTTTATTTTTTTATTTTTTTTTTTTGTCATCAACAATTAAATAATATTTACCACGAATACATCAAGCAGAAAGTGTTTTAACTGGTGCTAAGAAATGAGTAGCAGTACTTACTCATTTCCATTCATTGCTGGCTTCCTGTAGACAACGCGAGGAAAAAATCATTATGAGACATTCGTGTAACATCTTTTTTTATTAGTAAAATATTCGTAATGGTCGAGTTACTACTATAGATGGAAATTGATCTACTTGTATTTGCATGAACGTAGGTGGAAATGCACCATTTTTAGAACCGTGCGTAATGAAGTGTTTCTCTAGTTTAAACATTGTATGGTGCCTTTGAGAACCACGCCGGCAGGAGACGCTCTATCATCATAAACCTAACCTGCCCCTTGGTACACACACACACACACTGGAGCTGCAGTTCATATCTTGAAGCTATAGGATACTTCAAACTTATTTGCATGTACTTCGTTCATAGCCCGTGGTGACGGGGGTATCCACACCAGCACATCGTGGCCTTACAGATGCCCCACAAAGACCTGCCCCGAAAGGCTCACCTGGAGCAGGGGTTGTAGCAGAAGGTCTGGTCAGAGAAGAAGGTCTCCCCGTCTTCCAAGGTGTCGGGCAGGCTCTGGTTCAGTGTCTCGGGCAGCACCGTGCACACCGCCCCTCCCACCACCGTCAGCGCTCCCAGGATCACGTAGGGAAGGTAGTGGCCGTACTTGGACTGTGGAAAAATGACAGTGTCTGAATTTGTGGTCTTGTGGTCACATTGGATTAGGGAAGATATATAGATATATCAACTATATATCATATATATCAACTTCATATATAGTTAATATATCAATATATAAAGTTTATATATAGATATATCAACTCATATGCAAGCTTGTCCAACATAATGATTGCCTTCAGAAATCTGAAAGATTAACTCGGTACTCAGTTTACCATTCACGTTAGACAAGTTCCGGAATGAGCTAAGAGGAATTGAGAAACTAAGTCACTAGAGAGAAGAAATTGGATACATGTGATAACGACCTACAAGATACTCAGAGGAACAGAAAATGTAGACATGAACAGACATCTTACATAGGAAGGACATAGTCGATGGAACAAAGATAATTAGATTACGAAATAAGCCACAAATATCAGCCATTACTTTCTCAGCATTATAGTAGTAAATAATTTACATTAAACTTGGGAGTGACATCGTAAATTGTATATACTGATTCAAAGACAAATAGGACTTAAAAGATTTGGGAACTGGAGCACCAACCTATTGAATACATAAGGAAATCACAATAACATGATATATATATATATATATATATATATATATATATATATATATATATATATATATCACGTTATATCTCATAGATATATGAGATATAGCGTGATACATCTATAAGGTGCGCGTCTGGGGCTAACTAGGACTTTGGTTTGATCCCCCGTCCTTCTCCAAAGATTTTCTCAACCGGTTGAAGGATAAGAGGCAGGACTCGGAGACTTTGTTCATCGCCAACCTCTCACTAACACAGCTATGTGTATACTGGGAAGTATAATAAACGTGGTATAGCTGGATTGTTTCAAGTGGAGGTTAAACATATATGAATGAGTTTTGCTGGATATAAATAGGCACGCCTCGTATGGGGGCCATTAGGCCTCTCTGTGTACGGAGCCAGGAAGACCTAGAGACAAAAAATGGACACTTACCAAGTAGACGATGTAAGGGGAGGCAAAAGCTGCTATGTAACCCAGCGTGTGTATGGCCCCAAATCCCGAGCCGCGGGCCACTGTGGGTAGGACCTCCACAGGGTACTGTTGGCCCACGTTGATTGCCATAGTGATCATGAACCTCCCCGCCACAGCCATCCACATGATGCTCATGGTGTCATCTACAGGAGAGATAGATGGTTACGTTACCAGTGTACCATGAGGGGAAAAAATCATACTAAATATGACCTTTTCTCTAATTTCCCTTTTGTTTATTCTTCTTGTAAGTCACGAGG
The DNA here is from genome assembly GCA_020271785.1 of Procambarus virginalis. Taxonomy (NCBI): domain Eukaryota; kingdom Metazoa; phylum Arthropoda; class Malacostraca; order Decapoda; family Cambaridae; genus Procambarus; species Procambarus virginalis. The sequence continues at coordinate 9,550,486 of WNGS01167840.1, read as the reverse complement.
TTCAGTGTTTACAAAAAGAAAGTGCTAAAGTTTACCTGTGGTCACCGGCCCTTGCTCACCTGGCTTGTTCCTGCTAATCAATATATAATATGCTACCTTCTAACAAAGCAATAAAAAATCGTCCCAGAACTTAGCTCTCATATCGGGAACGGTTGAGGGGCCTCAGTACTAACAACACTACAAACTCAAATGGCAAAATCTATTTTATAGAGACATATAAAGTACTATAAAAATTGAAAGACATTATTCCAAATCACTCCTGTAAAAGGTTCACTTGAAAGGGTAATGCTCAACAAGCCTCAAGGTAGGATGGAAAACAAAAATGTTTTATCAAGCATATGGTAATAAACTCATGGAATTGCCTACCAGCCGAAACCCTAAAAGGCAAAATAGTATTCACTTTATAAAACCTATTGGGAAAAAATCCCCGAGGATAATTTGGAGCTTTTGAATCCGCTTCCTGTTCTACTCACAAAATATAGTGGCCTCCAAATTCAGGTATGTAAAGAATTAATGTGTTTTTAATTGTTTCCATAAAATCAGTGAACAGAAGTCAGTGGAGCTATCCATTGTATCCGTTGCAAATTGAAGTTAAAATTATCCCAGATGGGCAACTTAGATTTGTGCCAATCGGTGACGAGCTGAACAGTCTAGTATAAACACTTATCGTGAACACCAAGTATAAACAACTAGTAAACACTACAAATTGTACATCATGTTTTTTTTTAATGTAAACTCGGATGTTTTCCTGTTTGGCATTCCTGTTCCATAGTAAGAACCGATTTCATTCATTACCATAGTCTCTGTAATCACCTAGTTGTGCTTGCGGGGGTTGAGCTTAACTCTTTCGGGCCACCTCTCAACTCTGTGTTATAGTCACTGTGCCTCAGTAACTGTTTCACACAGTTGTCAGAGTTTCTGTGGCAGCCTTGAAGAACACAGTGGAATCGATAGTCGAGAATGATGTTAAACTGGCCAGACTGGAAAAGTCTATGATGACTAACACTGAAGGTTTAAGGAAGGTCAAGCTGGGACTAGGTATATAAGTACCAATAGTGCAACAGATGTGTTAAAGGTTTTGAGAAGATTTCAATCTCTCTGCCAGAAATAGTTCAACCTGTTCTACCAGTGTCTGATATACTTGGCAAAGCAAATTTGACAATTAAGTTAAGAATGAGTAGGCTTCAGAACCAGGGTACTTGACAGCTATTTCAGAAAAGAGCTGCTTCTGTTTTTAGTAATGGCATATTATCTTAAATATTCCAGCAATTTTTGGGAAAATAGCTTCATCAATGCTGATCTAATCCAGAAAAAAATATGTGATGTCTAGTAAAATGTAATTATTGTTTTTTTTTAATAAAAATATGCATGTGATCAACTCTCATACTAGTATTTCCTGCCTCTGTGAAATCATATAAATAAAATGTAGGTTCATGTAAGGTAGAGGGAGGAAGCTGAGGTAACTTGACAGATGAAGGTATTTACAAAGAGACGCTCCAACACATCTCCAACAGGCTTCCTCTCGACCAGCCAGCTTGGATATCAGTCGTGTTGGTTCTGCACAACTTTAGAGCGTGTGGAAGGCAATTCTTATTTCAAATAAAGCACCCAGGCAGACGACTGACCACAGGGACTGTGGTCAGTCGTCTGACCACAGGACTGACTGGTCTTGCAACCCAAGACCAGTCAGATTATGGTCTTGTGTTACAAAACCATAATCTGGTCACTCATGGTAACAGAGACCTCAAGAAGGTAACCATGGATGTATTTTCCCAGAGAGTAAACCATAGAACACACGGGGTCATCTTAACTGGTACTTTCTTCGGCACTTTGCGATAACTGTTTAATCATTAAGGAAATATCTATCTCGATTTTGTATATTGCGATTCGTCAGAGTTTTGGTCATGTCAGAGAATGCAAATATGCCGTCATTGGCATAGATATTAAACCTCTTATCGCACTCATGCAGTTCCCTCTCGTCCATCCTCTTCGCCCCCTCCCTCTCTCTCTCCCTCCAAGCCCTCCCTCTCTCCCGCCTCACCTTCTGGTATGGCAGCTATGGCGAAGCAGGCCAGGCCGCTGAAAATGAGAGTCCAGACGGTAGTGTGTCGGCGGCCGACTCTCTCAACGGCCAGCATGGTGAGGAAGTCCGCTGGCAACTCGACGAAGCCGGCGATAGTGAAGGTGATGAACATGTTGGAGCCGATGTGTTCGGTGTTCCTCATGTGTCCGTCGTAGGCCACGGTGATCACCATCCTGAGGGCAGGGAGAGCCAATGGTTGCTGCTGGTTTGTGCTGGAAATTCTGCCTGTGATTTACATTTGACTAATTTCAAGTTTTTGTTTTACTGATGCCAGATTTCTCTGGTTACTAACGTAATCTCCTATGTCGCTGTTCTATTCGTTCCGGACGCTCACAGAGTCATCACAACCTGGTTGACCAAGAACTTAAGGGATCTGTTCTGTCTTGAAGACTTCTACAAAGAAAGCTAAGGCAAAGAATCTTGCCTCGATGGCGGTGATGGTGAGGCCCGTAGTTAAAGTGGATGTTGATGGTGGCTACGGTGTATAACTCACCACATGACACAGAGGACGAGGAAGCGCAGTCTTAACTTAGGCGTCTTGAGAAGGTCAATGACAGTGACCTGCTTGTTATCTTGCTTGGCCTGCTCCTTCCCAAAGTTCTGCAAGTACTAAGAGTCTGAGATGCAGCCCTTCGCGCAGAAAAAAAAATACTCATATACTTTCAAAACAATATCTAAATAATCACATTAATGTGTCTCTTTAGAGTCGAGATGTCACATTACCAAATACTAACCTCGAAATCCTTGATGACCTCCTGGGTTAGGGTCTTTTGGTTGACCTTAGCCGCCTTCGTCAGGATCTTGACCGTCTCCTCAACCCTGCCTTGAGCCAGCAACCAGCGAGCAGACTCGGGGACCAACCTGGCAACCAAGAATACATGAAACTCATAAGTAAATAATATTTTTGCTGGGGTGACTTTAAAATAGGATTGTGTAATGTTTCCCCTGGTTCTTTAAAATATATATTTATGGGTTTACTGTGGATAGTAAAATAATTAAAAAAGCACGTCTAGCAAAGGTAGAAGTGGATTAGGGTGGGGAATGAAGTATCGTTATTAAAACGTTTGTGGTATTAGAGCATTATGGGAAAACTCCAGCTAAAGGCCACTCCCAAATGGTAATCCTCAGTGAGGGCTAAAGATAGTTGGTGCAATTTGTAAATAACTCCGGATTGTACAGTAGAGGATATCTGACACACAGGTTTGTTTAATCGATAGTGCCTGGGAAGTTTCCTTGAATAACGTAGTACGGAAATGTTCATTTAAATGTGCCATTACAATCACATTTAAAAAGTGCTGGGCTATATTTACAGGTGTTGCCTTTTCCTATCACTATAGGCTTGACGACCCTCATGAAAGCTTACAGCTCATGTTCCCAATGAGAAACGGTGCTGGAACCTCAGCTTGTTGTTCCCATTCAGTAAAACCAACGTAAGCTAATCCCCGAAATCTCAAACATCATTATCTTGATGGAGATGAGTCTTGGCTCACCAGATGAACAAGAAGCAGATGAGTTGAGGGGCGTGCATGATGATAGTGAAGATGGACCAGTCGGCGACCCCCACAGCGATCCAGGGCATGGCACACATGGCCAGAGTCAGGAAGAACATGATGGGAACGTTGGCCATGATGGTGCGGTACTCACTCGACACATATTCCAACACTGCAACAAGTGAATGTTAGTTATTGCAAGCAGGCGTTGCATGACTTGTCATGGGGAAGCATTCATGAAATTTCCAGATGTGTATCTATTTTTATTTTAGAATATTGTATGATAAACGTTGTCTGGACTTTTATATCTGCTATTGAATATCTGTAAATGAATATTTGCTATGCCATTTCTATTTTTTATATTGGGATCAGATTATTAGGAAGTGAAGTAGTGAAGGCTGACTCCATACACAGTTTCAAATGTAGATATGACATAGCCCAGTAGGCTCAGGAATCTGTACACCAGTTGATTGACAGTTGAGAGGCGGGACCAAAGAGATAGAGCTCAACCCCCGCAAGCACAAATAGGTGAATACTCAGTCAAAACGAGTCAAAGGCAGTTAGGCATTCACAGTTCTGATAATAACCAGTTACAGTTTGTAAACAGAATGAGTCTGAATCTGTACGCTGGTACAGTGCGGTTGTAACTGGCAGTCACACTCATTATAGACGAAGAGGAGGTGGCCGCGTGGGAGAAATTGTAATAGCAAGAATTCGTCGTGGATACAAATACCCATGGAGGTAGGAAATGGAAACAACAGCTGAGCAGGGAAGCTGGAGTATCTGTGGTGTGAGCTATGCAGATGATATACTGATTAACACGAATGGGTATACCAACACCCAAAATGTTCTGAACCTCTGTATTGAACACATGTCAGGAACTATAGGCTTAGTCATCTCAGTAACTATAGTCATCTCAGGAACTATAGGCTTAGTCATCTTTCTCTCTGCCTCTCCTCCTGTTTTCCCCTCCTTCTCTCTCTTCCTCCCTCGCTGTTCCCTTCCTCTACTTCTCTTTCCTCCCTCCCCCCTTCTTCTTTCCTTCTTACTGGCCTGGTAAGTATCGGCTTTCGGCTAGCGGTCGGTTTGGAGACATATACTAATTGCTTTCCTCTATGGACGGTCGCCAGGGCAGGTTTACTGCTGTGTCGAATTCCAGGAGAGGCCTCTCATGTCTTCCCTCTGCGGCCTGTCTGAATTTTCCAGTTTTTCGTGAGAAAACTCCGCCTCTGGCGTTAAATATTTATCGTTGGTCTGGGTGCCAGGGGGACTTAGTAGGTCTGGTTTCAGCTGATTGGGTGGAGGCCTAGAGAGGAGGCGGAGTTTTCTAGAGCAGGAGAGCATCAGTGGGTGGAGCTTTGACTATCTTGAAGGATACGAGTGTCAGTGTGATTTCGGGGGTGATTAGAGGGGGTGGGTGATTTACCAGGAGGCCACAAACACCGGCTTAGAAACTGTGTAAAGGTGTTTGTCTGTTTGAGTTCCCTGTGAAATGTATAGTCCATTACCATGCCTCTAAGGTTAGGATGTCACTAGCTTAGGGATAAATTTTTGCATTATTATATTAAGTTACGGTAAATTATTCTCCTGATATTTTTATATTTATCCCTTAATTATTTTTGAGTCATAGTTTTTAAATTGCTTTCAACATTACCTATGATCTGTTGAGCAGGTATATGAGTAAATATTGTTGACCAGACCACACACTAGAAGGAGAAGGGATGACGACTTTTCGTCCGTCCTGGACCATTCTCAAGTCACAATCGACTTGAGAATGGTCCAGGACGGACCGAAACGTCGTCGTTTCTTCACCTTCTAGTGTGTGGTCTGGTCAACATACTTTAGCCACGTTATCGGGACTCATCGCCTGCATATTTCCCTTGTGATTCACGAAGTAAGCTGCAAAAGGAATTCCATTCACTCAATAAGTATTGAAAGATTAAACTTCCCTAACACTGGGTATTAGTTGACTGGTCTCGACCGAGTCAATCAAAGTGCCTGGAGTGGTTGCTGCATTATTTGTTTATGAGTAACCTTATCTTTTCATCTGGTGTGTAAGAATTGTAAAGATNTCCTGTAGGCGTTCAGATAATAATGTCCTTAATATTTATATAGGCACCAAAAGGCCCGTAAGTCCAGAAAGTCCAGTAAGGCCCAGTAAGTACAGTCCTAAAGTGAGGGTGCTGGTAGAGGGGTCCAGATGGAGATTGATAGAAGTGGTTTAAATTGATAGTGACGCAAGTGGTGAGGATGATGATGAGAGAGTTGATGATGGAGGTTTTGGCTGCAGTAGCAGTAGTGGAATTTGATGGTGTTGTAAACAAAAAATTAATGAGGGCGAGGCCATTGCGTGCGCTGCCTCAGGATCGTCAACCCGTTATCCTAATAGTACACAGCATTTGTAGACGTGTACCTTAACTAAGGCCAAAAAACAGATGCAGAAACAATGGTAGCGTCTCGGGAAGCATAACTCACCACATAACGCTGAGAACGAGGAAGTGCAGCCTCAGCTTCGATCTCTTGAGAAGTTCGAACACCGACGCTGTCGCCTGGCCTTGTTTGGCCTGTTCCATCCCATATTCCTGTAAACACGAGGTGTCACAGCTCCACGAACATACAGAAATAACAAAAAATAATCTTAGACACAATCCATAAATTGAACAAAAGTTTATCTACTACAGGAACAATATATTATCTTCAACGAGGCACTGACCTCGAACTCCTTGATGACCTCCGGGGTGAGGGTCTTCTGATTGATCTTAGCCACCCGGGTCAGGATCTTGACCGTGTCCTCCACCCTGCCCTGAGCCAGCAGCCAGCGGGCAGACTCAGGAATCAACCTGGCCACAAGCAACACGTGCAAGATAACTCACCAGAAAACAGAATGTACAACACTTTTTTAAGTGGTACTTAGTCGCAATAACGTGGCTGAAATATGTTGACCAGACCACACACCAGAAAGTGATGGGACGACGACGACGTTTCGGTCCGTTCTGGACCATTCTCAAGTCGATTGATTGACTTGAGAATGGTCCAGGACGGACCGATTCGTCGTCATCGTCCCTTCACTTTCTAGTCTGAGGTCTGGTCAGCAACAAACTTAGTCGGTGTCATTACAAAGCATTTTTGAATATTTAAGGTGATGTTACATTTCAATGTCACAAAATTCATATCTGGGTATTTCGGATTATCGTCTACAAGGTTTCGAAAACACAACAACTGAACTACAGCAGGAAAAAAATCATGACGAATGAAGATAGCCGAGTAAATAATTTTCCGCGCTAGGAACTCGTTTTTTTTATTGTTGACTTTGCAGGGTCTTGGCTCACCAGATGAAGAAGAAGCAGATGAGTTGAGGGGCGTGGATGATGATGGTGAAGATAGACCAGTCGGCGACCCCCACAGCGATCCAGGGCATGGCACACATGGCCAGCGTCAGGAAGAACATGATGGGAACGTTGGCCATGATGGTGCGGTACTCACTCGACACATATTCCAACACTGCAACAAGTGAATGTTAGTTATTGCAAGCAGGCGTTGCATAACTTACAAATAGGGAGTATTAGTATATATATATATATATATATATATATATATATATATATATATATATATATATATATATATATATATATATATATATAATGAATAGCATTCTAATTTTGTTCAAATTATTCCTGTTTGTATTTTATATTATGCAAGCTAAACAGGAACAGAAGTCTCTGGGGTTTTAGCATCCCCTCACCCGAAGTCTTTCGTAAATTAATTATTGCAACTTTCCCTATCAAGGAATAACTTTAGATCCGAATTCACAAACAACGAGCTTAACAAGAGATCAACGAGATGTAGAACAAAGAGTTTAAAAGGAATCAAATAGGGGCAAAATGGGTACATAATGGGCACAAGAAAGAGTTAACTAACAAGAAATTAACACGAGAATAAACAAAAGGTATAACATAAGAGAAATGTTTAGGAGAAATATATAGACATAATAGAGGAAAAAATAAAATTGGTTAGATAGGCGGGACACAAGAGCAAATATAGCTCGAGCCTGCAGATGCAAATAGTAAATATAAATAGTAAATATAGGGGCAACATACATATGTGTAATGAATAACCAGAGAATATTACAATAGTTATTCATTACACCATCAACTCACACACCTTCACTGCTATCTACAACATTTTTGTTTACAATATCTAACAGAACTTGATCAATTCCAAACATATTCCGGAGTCCTTGATTACCTTTGTCATGTGCTTTTATCGAACTTCATAAATACTATGAAAGCATTGTTACTCAGCCTGTCTTGGTAAACTGTCCCAAGGCAAATATGTTGTCTACTCACCATTTTTCCCTACGAAACTCACCTTGTTCATCTCTATATATTTTCTCAGTAGTTTCCCGTGCTCTTCAGAACGCTCTCCTGCCATTCACACTATCTACTACATTTAGTTAACTAACTCTTCTATATTCCTTACACTTCTTCCCAATTCTCTGCTACATTACTAACCACTGTTCCAGTGGTTAGTAATGGTTAGTGTCCACTGGCAGATTCTTCACACAGAGAAGGACAGACAAGGTTGGGCCAGACTGCATATTTCTAGACTACCAAAAGGCCTTTGATACAGTACCGGACATGAGACTGCTATACAAACTTGAGAAGCAGGCAGGAGTAAGCGGAAAGGCCCTAGCATGGGTATAGGAACTATCTAAGAGGAAGGAACCTGTTATCCATTTATTAGTTCCACAATATTTAATCATTTATATCTGTACCGTAGCAACACCTGTAGCTCGATCACATTTAACCTTGCTGATGTACTCTCCTGATTCTGGGATATATCTGCATATAATCGTTTCTTACAAACATGAAACCAATCTTGTTCTTGTTAGCATCTCTTTTATCATCATTAAACTTTCAGTGTATTCTTCTATCCTACTTCAAATCTTATCTTCACCGTTTAACATTCTCCTTTGTTTTCATTTACCCTTCGTTCGCGCCTCAATCATTTGTTCACGTCTCACTGGTTCGTTCAAAATTCTCACTTATTCGTTTACAATTCTCACTCATTCGTTCACAAGTCTCACTCATTCGTTCACAAGTCTCACTCATTCGTTCACAAGTCTCACTCATTCGTTCACAACTCTCACTCATTCGTTCACAAGTCTCACTCATTCGTTCACAAGTCTCACTCATTCGTTCACAATTCTCACGGCTACACTCTCTTGCTTCTTTCCAAAATAGATTCCTGTTTTGTAAATCATTTCCGTCACATTATCATCTAATTTCCCCATTAACTCTTCGTTTTTTTCTGAATAACTAATCTTTTCATATTGACAATTTTTGTTTCCAATAGCTCGTAAGCGATTTTTCCTTGACCTTATTAACAGCACTAACAATTAACCCCAGTTTAATTGCACAATCTTCTGCAGTCCTGAAAGGAAAAGCGGATTGTCTCCCTTAGCAGGAAGACTCTACATTAATTAACCGAAACACAAGGTACAAAAATATAAGCTTACATCTAACTCACAAAGGATGTATGTGAACAAAAAGTGGGTATCGTAAGTCATGCCGACGATGAACCTGAAGGCGGTGAAGGTGGCGAAGGAGGTGCTGAAAGCTGAGGCCACCCCGAACACGCCCCCAACCATGTTGGTGATGACGATGACCGGCAGTCGACCAAACTTGTCTGCCGCCCACCCCAGCACCGGCGAGGCCACCAGCGACCCCACGAAGAACAGCGACTGGGAAAATGTCTTCCGCCAGTCCTCGTCGCACACCCAGTCCAGCTGTGAGTCCAAGACGCCAAGGAAGGATGACTGACAGTTATTGGATTGGTGATGTTAGAGTGACTCAGAAGGTGAGTGTAAAGTAAAGGGAAGGTGCGAGTGACCACCTGACCGAGCGACACAAAGATAAGGTTAGGTTACAAGGGCCCTCAGAGGGACTGAGTAAAATCCAAGAATTCACAGTAACAAGGATAAGATGTTTTAGCACATCTAATGTATAGTTGAAGAACTGTGGTGTGACATGAACGGGAAAAATCATGAACTAGAATTGCAGAAATGTACATTGTAAGAAGCATGTGTTGTGATCGGAAAATATAGAATGGTAAATGAAAATATTGTAAAGAAATGTGGAATGTAAAAGATCCTTAACGGCATGACTGAGGACAGCAAACTGAAATGTTTTGGTTATGTGAACATTATGAACAAAAGAGAAAATAAAGTCGGGAATGAGGAACGAACATCGGTGTAAGAAAGCAGAAACTGGGTGAGGAAGCTGGAATGAGTGTATGAGGAAGCAGGAGTGAGATTATGAGGAAGCAGGAGTGAGTGTGTGAGGAAGCAGGAAGAGTGTGGTAGAGTAGAAGCAGCAAGATTTAATTACCTGAGATGTTAGGTTTCCAGTAAACAATGGGATAGATATATAAAATATATATATATATATATATATATATATAATATATATATATATATATATATATATATATATATATATATATATATATATATATATATGCAATTGACGATCACAAAACACTGATCATTTTATGCGGAAAATCCACAGAGAAAAATGAAAGGAGGTAACGTTTCGACTTTGTTAAAGCCTTTGTCAAACCAGACTGACCAAGGTCAGTCTGGTTTGACAAAGGCTTTAACAAAGTCGAAACGTTACCTCCTTTCATTTTCTCTGTGGATTTTCCGCATATATATATATATATATATATATATATATATATATATATATATATATATATATATATATATATATATATATATATATATATATATATATATTATATATATATATATATATAGAGAGAGAGAGAGAGAGAGAGAGAGAGAGAGAGAGAGAGAGAGAGAGAGAGAGAGAGGAGAGAGAGAGAGAGAGAGAGAGAGAGAGAGAGAGAGAGAGAGAGAGAGAGAGAGAGACAGATAGTGAAGAACAGCCCATAACAGAACTAGAATACATACTGAGAGATTCGGTGAGACCTATAAGGCGTAGAACGAGTATTTCACTATCTTGTGACCAGGTGTATTTACAAGGCCAAGTGTAGGTATGGTGGTGTGCTTCACGTGACCCGACACCACGTGTACAAGAAGGCGAGGACATGGTTTCAGGCATTATGGTGCAAGAGAAGTACAAGGAGAACAAGAGAAGTGTTGCCTCAGTCGGGGATTTACGTGACTCTTACTAGATGTACTAGAATTGTGTTGACGTACCCTGGTTTGCTGAAGATCTATACCAGGGTAAGATAAATGGGTATTGAGAATGGGAGAATGGTCCAGGACGGACCGAAACGTCGTCGTCCCTTCACTTTGTAGTGTGTGGTTTGGTCAACAAATGGGGATTTGAATCCTTCAATCTCGTTTAATAATAGGGAGAGATGCAAGTATAGCTAGATAAAAACTATTGTGAATAGCAGATGAGATATGCTAGCATGAATATTAAAGTAGATATCCCAGTGTGAATTGTAGGGGAGAGATACTTGAATGGGATGGGGCACTGGTATGAAGAAATGAACGCTGTATAAGGATAAGCCCTAAACAAATATAAGGGACAGAAAGCGAAAGAGAGAGAGAGAGACGGAGGTTTACAGAGTTACATGAAATAGGTATAGGGATATGATGGGAGAGGAACAGATTTGCATGGGAGGAGAATGGGGATAACTTGAATCACAAATGCATGATGTAAATGAGATGGAGTTTCAAACATACAAGGACAAAGGGACGTTTGGTTCAATCCAACGCTCCGTGGAGGGTAGTTTACCTGGGAGGTGATGGTGGGGTAGTAGAGGGAGTAGTCGTAGCTCCAGCCATGTGTACAGCTGGTGGTGGGCCAGGAGGCGTTGGCCCAGCTGGCGGAGGGCCAGGAGGCGTTGGCCCAGCTGGTGTTTTGATAGGAGACGTTAAGCCAGATGGTGGGGCTCGACACCACCTGTGGCAAAGAAGATGAGGTTATATGAATGAAAAAAACTCTTTTGTTACCCGCTCATATATAAACAGCTTCATTAGCAATGCCTAATACCTTTCGTATATTCATTTGGCCCTTCATGAGACTAAAAGAAATGAGAATGAAACTCATATGGCAAAGCCCCGAAGATGAAATACTTAAAAGCAGTTTCCTAAAAAGTACAAAATCTAAACAAAAATATGTACCTTAACGAAGTCAACGTCATAGATCCTACACTGCAGAAACTTGCCGCTAGAGGCGTCCCTAGGGATGGTGATGTCCTTGAGCTGCTCCTCCGTCAGGTTGAGAGCCTGAAGGTGAGGCGGAGCCCGGCACCAGTGGGGGGGCGTCAGGGTCATAAATATCTGGCCGAAGTAGACGAAGGCCAGGAAGGAGTTCATCATGCAGTTGACCGTGAACAGTACCTTAGCAACCATGTACAATTATTTGTAGAAAGCCAATAGTAATAATAAACAAAATAAAAAAGAGGTTTTGTTGTTAAATAGAAAATGGAATGTCATTAGACAAGCGCTATTTTGTATGCTGAAGATGGAAAGGGGGGTATTAGACCAGTGGTAGATGGGAATCTGACGTTAGAGTGCCTTAAGATAAGAGCTAGTGGTGACCTTGAATATCTTTGTGTGTCTTTGTATTAGGACGGTGTGAAAGCTATAATCCAGATTATATTTAAATAGCAGCAAGGGGGTTATCTGAAGGAAGGGTTTTGAACAATTAAAATATAAAAAAAAAACAAGCCACACTATAAGTACTAATGGAGCACCAGTGCACGTTAATTAAGACCTCCAGAGCAGCACTGGAGCACAACTGGAAGATCAGGCCACCTAGAGGCTTCGTGAGTACTAGCACAATTTTGAGGTAGTACTCAGTACTCTTCATTGAGCATTAGCTAAATGAAGAGCTGCCCATATTGAGCCGAAATAAACACTCACCATCTGGTAGCGACCGAATCCTCCGATGTGGTTGAAGATCGCGTCGAAATCGGCGATTGTCATGACTAGAGTTCGTGCTGAAGTCAGAGGAATTATGTGGAAGTGCTGCCAGCCGATGCTGAGGGGGAAATGGTAGGTGCTGACAGCAGGACGGTAAGGTGAAAGTGTTGGCCAGCCTCACAGTTCCTCCTGATCTGTTGAAGGGGTAAAAACTGTAATCACTCAACTTCAGTACCCTATTGCGGACTTATAATTTCATTTAACTAAATTGCTTCACTGGTACAGAATGTGTTAACAACTTTACAGAGATGATTTTGTATAAGACAACGGTTCCTCAGAGTGAAGGTGATATATACTTTACAGAAGAAACATATTTAAATAAGCTTTTTTTCGATCTTTTAGTTTCCCCTCTCTTCATAACTCCTTTTTTTAATGCTAGTGCAAAGGCAATATTATTTTCCTCCAAAGTGCATAGCATTGAGGAAAAATAATCTGACCATCTTTATCAACAGAGATCTATGCACTGTGCAGTTTACCCAACTTCTCGGTGAATATACACTGAGCTTACTTTAATCCTGATCTATGTTCATGAGGATATCATGTTGGAGGGATAGCAAGCTATCGTGGTGGCCTTAACTGTCCCTCCCGCCCGTTGATAGACCTAAAGCAAACACGCCATACCCTCTCTGTTTACCTCCTCTACTCCACAATCATCTAGGCCTACTGGAGGAAATACAGTAGTAAGCCTACTGGCGGAAATACACTAGTAGGCCTACTGGCGGAAATATAGTAGTGGCCTACTGGCGGAAATACAGTAGTGACCTACTGGCGGAAATACAATAGTAGGCCTAATGGCGGAAAAAAACAGTAGTAGGCCTACTGGCGGAAATACAGTAGTGACCTACTGGCGGAAATACAATAGTAAGCCTACTGGCGGAAATACAATAGTAAGCCTACTGGCGGAAATACAATAGTAAGCCTACTGGCGGAAATACTGTAGTAAGCCTACTGGCGGAAATACAACAGTAGGCCTACTGGTGAAAATACAATATTAGGCCTACTGACAGAAATACAGTAGTGGCCTACTGACGGAAAAACAACAGAAAGCCTACTGGCGGAAATACAGTAGTAGGCTTACTGGCCCATACGAGGCAGGTAATGTTTACTTCAGTGTTCCTTTATTGCTTAGGATTCGTTTTGATTCTGCATTTTCAACTAAATTGAATTTCTTAACTAAGATGAAATCAACTATTTTTTAACAGCTAAGTTCATTCACAAGCACTTAAATGTTGCAGCCGTAAATGACCTTTTAAAAACTTTCTGGAGCAGCAATAATAGTTTTGTTAATCAAGTTTATTAGAGACAGTGAGAATGAGTGTGAATTTACTAATTATATCTGCAGAATCGAGATATTAACTCTTGGACCTCGCCTTTCTAGCCAATTGATTGTTCTTTTATTATGTCTACTACATATATTTTTCTCTAACACACGCACACACACACAAAGACATCCCCCAGGAAGCAGCCTGTAGTAGCTGTCTAATTCCCAGGTACCTATTTACTACTAGGTGAAAAGGGGGTACCAGAGTTAAAGAAACTTTGCCCATTTGTTTCCGCCATCTCCGGGGATCGATCAACGGGCCATAGGATTACGAGTCCCAAGCGCTATCCACTCAGCCACTAGGCCCCACTAATACTCTCTCTCTCTCTCTCTCTCTCTCTCTCTCTCTCTCTCTCTCTCTCTCTCTCTCGTTCTTGCCTCCTCAATTTTCAATCCTTGCTCCACATATCCGGCTCCTGTCCGCTTCCCCCTCCCAGAACCAGCCTCCCTGACCTATCTACTGTGTCCTCACTTCTCTTGACGTTCCTCTACGCCATCTTGATTCCTATCGACCTTGTGTTTTTTTTTTTTTAGAAGGTTCGAGTTGATAATGATTCCGGGAGGACCAAAACGTCATCACTTCACCTTTGTTCGTGTGGAGAGGTTAGGTTATATTAAGTTAGGTTAGATTAGGTAGCTAAGGTAGGTTAGGTTACGTTATGTTAGGATCGGTTCGGTTAGGGGAGATCAGGTTAGGCTAGGTGAGGGTAGAATAGGTTAGGGTAGGTCAGGTTAGATTTGGTGATAATATGAAACGTGTAGAGGACCTCACGGCTTTCATATCTATCACCTGACATGTCGTTTGGGGTTTTCTTTCTGTAATCCCTTATGGCTGTTACCTCCTTGCCCCCGCGGGTAAGGTAAGGAACGGAAGAACAGAAGAAAGAACTAGGATGGGTTGGGATCCAGTCGTCTCCCTGGGTGAATGGGTTGGGATCCAGTCGTCTCCCTGGGTGTATGGGTTGGGATCCAGTCGTCTCCCTGGGTGTATGGGTTGGGATCCAGTCGTCTCCCTGGGTGTATGGGTTGGGATCCAGTCATCTCCCTGAGTGTATGGGTTGGGATCCAAGTCGTCTCTCTGTGTGTGAATGGATTTGGGTATAATCTTGTAATCCAACCAAACACGGAAAGGATCTGGCCGACGCCCAGCCGCGTAGTTAAGACCAAGGAAGCTCGCTGTCACCTTGGGTAAAGTTGAAACACGATGTACCCCATGATAAACGCCTCTGCTGTTGTATTCCGGGACAACGACAGGCCTGGTATCTAAGGCCTCACTGTGGAGAAAGACAAACACCTCCCTACCTGGACGAGCGCTTTTGCTATCTGGCTTTTGCGTTAAGGCTGCTAGATATCCTGTCGGGGGAGGGATACGTCCCCTTTCGGCTTCCTTGCTACTTCGGAAATGTCTCGAGGGAACGAGGCGTTTCAAGCACGTCCTCCTCCAGCGATGCCCAACGCTTAACTGCACTACCTTCCTCCTCCTCCTCCTCCTTATACCCCAGAAGATAGTCCGAGGCTCCTTTGCTCACTGTCCAAGGAGGAAACGCCCAGTTCCCACATCCTGTTCCCGACTCAAGACTATGGGTGATGACGTCAGCGGCCTATGCAAGGGTTGGTGTCCCCTGTGGCCATGAAGAGTGACCCTTCAGCCCCACATTGCAAGACTTTGCAAATGTTGTAATTTGGAAATAAAATTATGGAAACAGTATGAAGAAGTTTGTGCAAGGTTGCACGCACAACACCCGATAACATTGGAATATCATTGCTATTACTAACCACAGTAATTACTTCTATAGTAATGGCAATTATTGCAAAACAGATAATAATAATAATAATAATAATAATAATGATAATAATAATAATAATAATAATAATAATAATAATAATAATAATAATAATAATAATAATAATAATAATAATAATAATAATAACTGCCGAAATAATAATGCAAAATGTATTATTATTTTTACTAGTAACTATAATTGCTTTTATACTAGAAGCAATGACTTTATCAACAGCAATAATAACACTAGCAACAGTAGTAATAATAACATTAGTATTATTATATAATAATGGATTTGATATTAAGCGTAAGGAACAAAGATACGAACATCTAGAACCACTAGAACCAGCACTAGCTAGGCTCCCACTAGAACAAGCACTAGCTAGGCTCCCACTAGAACAAGCACTAGCTAGGCTCCCACTAGAACAAGCACTAGCTAGGCTCCCACTAGAACAAGCACTAGCTAGGCTCCCACTAGAACAAGCACTAGCTAGGCTCCCACTAGAACCAGCACTAGCTAGGCTCTCACTAGAACAAGCACTAGCTAGGCTCCCACTAGAACCAGCACTAGCTAGGCTCTCACTAGAACAAGCACTAGCTAGGCTCTCACTAGAACAAGCACTAGCTAGGCTCCCACTAGAACCAGCACTAGCTAGGCTCCCACTAGAACAAGCACTAGCTAGGCTCTCACTAGAACAAGCCCTAGCTAGGCTCCCACTAGAACCAGCACTAGCTAGGCTCTCACTAGAACAAGCACTAGCTAGGCTCTCACTAGAACAAGCACTAGCTAGGCTCCCGCTAGAACCAGCACTAGCTAGGCTCCCACTAGAACAAGCACTAGCTAGACTCCCACTAGAACAGGCACTAGCTAGGCTCCCACTAGAACCAGCACTAGCTAGGCTCCCACTAGAACCAGCACTAGCTAGGCTCCCACTAGAACCAGCACTAGCTAGGCTCCCACTAGAACCAGCACTAGCTAGGCTCTCACTAGAACAAGCACCAGCTAGTCTCTACTAGAACCAGCACTAGCTAGTCTCTTACTAGAACCAGCACTAGCTAGGCTCTCACTGGAACAAGCACCAGCTAGTCTCTTACTAGAACCAGCACTAGCTAGTCTCTTACTAGAACCAGCACTAGCTAGGCTCCCACTAGAACCAGCACTAGCTAGGCTCCCACTAGAACAAGCACTAGCTAGTCTCTTACTAGAACCAGCACTAGCTAGGCTCTCACTAGAACCAGCACTAGCTAGGCTCTCACTAGAACCAGCACTAGCTAGGCTCTCACTAGAACAAGCACTAGCTAGTCTCTTACTAGAACCAGCACTAGCTAGGCTCTCACTAGAACCAGCAGTAGCTAGGCTCCCACTAGAACAAGCACTAGCTAGTCTCTTACTAGAACAAGCACTAGCTAGGCTCTCACTAGAACCAGCACTAGCGTGGCCTCCGTTTATGGTAACAATATCAATAGTTAAAATAACACTGGCAATAGAAATATAAAATAAATATTAATGGGATTTTAATAACATCAAATGGAAATAGAATAATAATGGTAATTAACAGCATTAAATGCTAATAATAATAATAATATTAACCAAGACAAATAACTCCGATCAATATATATATATATATATATATATATATATATATATATATATATATATATAACTGAAAACTCACCCCAGAAGTGACTCGAACCCATACTCCCAGGAGCAACGCAACTGGTTTGTACAGGGATGCCTTAAACCACTCGACCATCACGACCGGACAAAGGAAGTGATAGCCGAGGCTATATGAACCACTTCCCCGCCGGCACCTGGATGGTTATCTTGGGCATAGCATTTTATCAAATCACCTCATATAGCCTCGGCTATCACTTCCTTTTGTCCGGTCGTGATGGTCAAGTGGTTTAAGGCATCCCTGTACATACCAGTTGCGTTGCTCCTGGGAGTATGGGTTCGAGTCACTTCTGGGGTGTGAGTTTTCAGTTGTATCTAGTCCTGGGGACCATTCAGGCTTGTTTGCATTTGTGTTCCTCACGTGTTGCCCCAAAAAATGAGGTGATTTGATAAAATGCTATGCCCAAGATAACCATCCAGGTGCCGGCGGGGAAGTGGTTCATATAGCCTCGGCTATCACTTCCTTTTGTCCGGTCGTGATGGTCGAGTGGTTTAAGGCATCCCTGTACATACCAGTTGCGTTGCTCCTGGGAGTATGGGTTCGAGTCACTTCTGGGGTGTGAGTTTTCAGTTGTATCTAGTCCTGGGGACCATTCAGGCTTGTTTGTATATATATATATATATATATATATATATATATATATATATATATATATATATATATATATATATATATATATATATATATATATAACATTTGCAATAGAGATAATGTACTATTTTGAAATAGATCTATCAGCCTAATTGCTGCAAGAATCGTCTGCATCCAAAATGAGAAAAGTATAGAAAGGAGTCTCCAGAAACCTTTAAATAGACAACAAAATAAACATAAATTATCATGTAGAAATATAAAAAAGGAAATAATCAGAGGTGTATAGGCATTATCTCTCAAATCTGTGACTATATCAGGATAGAGTGATAGAGTAATCACTCAATCCTGATTACAAAAATTATTAATTTATCTATCTAGTAATATTGGCATTAATAACAGAAATAATAGCAATGCCTATCGTAATAATTGCAATATCAATAATAGTAATAATAGTAATTATACAATTGCAATAATAATAATAATAATGGAAAGATCGATTGCAATTACGACAGTGGATAAAGCAACATTAATTTTCAATGAGGATAGCACTAACAACAGCAACAAGATCAAAGGCTCATTATCTCTCGTATCACTAATAGCTGCATTAGCCACTTGATTAAATTATTTTCAATTGTTTTCACTTTAGTGCCTTAAAAGAGTGGTTGCTAACCTGTAATATGCGTGCCTTTAGCGGTGGGTTAAGAGTGGCCTGAACGATACACGGTGTTAGTCTTCCTTTGCTTGAGTGGTCTTTGTGTCACTTCCCTTCGTCGTTCGAATAGCTCGCTCTCTCGTTCGTATTTTACCTCTCTCTCTCTCTCTCTTTGTTCCCCGAAAGATATTCTTGATGTTCGTTCACTCTTATTACTTTCGTTCGCGTCTATGACGTCAGTGACTCAGATAGGGTTAATTGACTAGGTATGCCAACGATATTAATTTTATTTATTTATGATTTTTAGCAATATGTCGAAGCATATACGATAATACGGAACATGTAATTAATATGTTTTATATTCATATATATTCTGAATTATCAGGTAACCGTAGGTGTGCAAGAGTCATATTGATAGATATATATTCTCAGTATCAAAGAACATGACCATTCACCCCAAGTAACGAAGTAGATAGGAGGCTGAAAGTGACCTTGAACTGACCATGAGTTGTGTATATTACCGAGTAAGAAACAGGTATCTATGAAACAGGCTATAACTTCACGCTGAAACAGGTTCCAGGCCTGGATAAAGAGAGCATATTAATGTTAGGTGACATGTTAAGGTGATAGAATCATTGAAGTTCAAAGTATCTTTTAAGCTGACAAGGAGATTTTTAGATGTTAGGTGATACCTATAAGCTGATGGAGACGTAGGTAACCGGTACTTGAGTCAAGAAAGATACGAAGGGGCTGAACTTAAGGAGGTGGAGACACCCGTTCCTAGTACGCTATTCATCAACGAATCACTAACATAAACATTTATATCTTCCATATTTTGTGTTCGCTGTGCGCCACCGGGAAAATTGTTACCTCAATTTCCAGGAAACGAATTCGTGTTTTCATCTTTAATCTCCATTTTAAGGTACGGAATAAGATTGATGTCAGTCATTGTACTTGGAATTGACATCTCAATTTTGCAACTGAAGATCTAGTTGCATCTTCCCATGGGTTTCTGATCTCGGTTTGAAACTGAATAATCTGAACGTGTTTGCAAAGATCCATTTTCTCTTGTCAACTTGACGCAGGAAAAGAGGTGTACTGTTATCGTGTGGGGGGGGGGGTCCGTTACGAAAATAGCGTGCATATGCGTGCAGATGGCGTGCATATGCGTGTTATAACGCTCAAAGACCCGAAGATACGCTATTGTGAGCGAAATGAACTTTGAATAAACTTACATGTATTGGTCATTGCGAAAAAATATCAAGCGACTGTTATATTCTGGGGTGAGTCTGTGAGTCCGTGAATAAGGGAGTGCGAAAGTCGGTGGGTCTGTGAATCCCGTGGGTGCCTAAGTCTGTAAATTTATGAGTCTTTCAGACCTATAGCATATGAGTGTGTCAATCTGTGAGTCTGAGAGCCAGCGAATCAGTCAGTCCGTGAGCTCGTGAGTCTATTGCTATACTGAGAGTTCATGGAAGGGGTCAGGACACAGTGGAAGGTCAGTATACAGGGGGCATGTGGAATGTCGCATACTGAGGGTTCAAGGAAGTTCAGTATGCTGAGGGTACAGGGAAGTTCACTATACTGAGGGTACAAGGAAGGTCACTATACTGAAGGCACAATGTAGTTTAGTACATTGAGAGTACAAGGAAGGTCAATATAAAGAGGGCACTAGGAATGTCAGTATATTGAAGATACAGAAAGGTCAATGTGCTTAGGATCAAGGAAGATTAGTATAATGAGGGGACAAGGAAAGTTAATATTCTCAGGGCACAATGGAGGTCAGTATACTTAGAGTTCAAGGAAAGTCAGTATACCGAAAACAGTAGAAAGGTCAGTAAATTGAGACCACAAGGAAGGTCAGTATATTGAGATCATTGTAAGGTCAGTATACTGAGGTCATTTTAAGGGAATATATGCTGAGGACACAAGAAATATCAGTATACTAAGTACACAAGGAATGTCATTGTTCTTAGAGCACAAGGTCAATATACAGTGGACGCAGGATAAGATCAGTGTACTGAAGACACAGAATAAGGTCAATATACTAGGAGCAAAAAAGGATAGTAATTTTTATTATCGACTTTAGTTTTGTATCTGAAAGCACGTAGGAAAAGCATTTTGAGAAGTGTGCTTCAAGCCAGTGAAAATGAGCAAATTACTCATCGAGAACAGTTTTAAACGTGAACAGCGGCGAGTCATTTAGGAGGCTTTATTTAAATTAATTTATCATTGAATTTTATGTTATCTAATTTGACACTAATCTCATCAAGACCTCTTTAGTACTTTGTGATTTGAGGAAATTAGGCTTTTGTTTACGTTTCTTAAGATTGACAGAGTCAGAATGAGCAGTTCGTCCTCTCGAACGTTCACGACGTCACTTAGCTGATGTACTAAATAACCTGAACCTAACCTAACTGAGGTCCAGCGAATTGAAAACGGGACTTTACGTCAATTTTCGAACCGCTATGATTTTAGTACTGCAATTTTTGGCCTTAGGGGATAAGTCAAAATGCGAGGAACTACTGGAGAGGACGGGTAGGAATGTGATCCCATGGCGCTTTCAATTGGACAAACCGTTCTCTCACACTAGGCTGTTTAAAGCAGCGGCCGTCCTCCCCTGACGCATTCATCAATTTTAACATACGGTGTATTAAAAATGGGTTTGTTCTCGTATACAAATTAGTATTCAGGCGAAGTCACAATAACGTGGCTGAAGTATGTTGACCAGACCACACACTAGAAGTTGAAGGGACGACGACGTTTCGGTCCGTCCTGGACCATTCTCAAGTCGCTTGTGATGAGGAGGTAGAGAAAGGGAATAAATAGGCAAGAGAGAGGTGAGGAGGAAAGTAAGGTGTAGAGAATAGTAGTAATAATGAGAACTGCAGAAGGCCTATTGGCCCATACGAGGAAGCTCCCATTATAACCACCGAAGGAAAGGTAATAGGAATAAGCAGAGGATAGCAAGGGAGTGTAGGAGAAGACAATGAACAGAAAAAGGGGGAGAAGAGAGAAAGAAAGATAAATGGAAGGGGTAAGCTTATGTTAAGTCACGTTTGTTAGAAAGATTAGAGCATTTGAGTATGTACTGTGAAAGGGAAGAGTCCACAGCAACAAAGCCAGGACTCAAGTTCATGTTGGGTACATTGTGTATAAGAGCCGATTCTACAAGACGGCGTCTGTGAAGAGTAGAGGCAGGAAAGATTATTTTGGAGGAAGACCAATCAATGGGATGATTAGAATCCCTCACATGGCAGAAGAGAGCATTGTTAGTGTCTGCAGACTTAACACTTCTCTTGTGTTCTTTAAGTCTGTCATTCAGTGTACGGCCAGTTTCGCCAAAGTATTGGAGAGGACAAGATGAACAGGAAATAGAGTAGACACCAGCAGCATTAGAAGCAGGAGGAGCAGTGTGAACTAGATTGTTACGAAGTGTGTTAGTTTGTCGAAAGGCGAGTTTAATGTCAAGAGGACGAAAGGTATTGGTAAAAGTTTTGAGTTCAGATATGAAGGGAAGGCATAGTACAGTGCTACTAGTGTTGGAAGCAGGTTTAGGATGAAAGAAATTTCGTTTAGCTTGAGAGTAGGCAGAGTTGATGAAATGCAAAGGATAACCAAGGCGAGAGAATGATTTGTAGATAAAGGAAATTTCAGAATCAAGAAACTGACGGTCGCTGATGCGTAGAGCGCGGAGGAAGAGAGAGACGAGGACACTTTTCTTAACAGAAGGAGGATGGTAGGAAAAGAAGTGAATGTACATGCCACTATGCATGGGTTTACGGTAGACAGAGAAAGAGAACCCAGACACAGAGCTGTGAACATGAACGTCAAGAAAAGGAAGGAGGGAATTAGATTCCCACTCAACTTTGAAATGGATAGAAGGAGCCAGATTGTTAAGAGAGGCGAGGAAAGGCTGGAAAAGATTAAGGTCATGAGGCCATAAAGCAAAAATGTCATCAACATAGCGAAGCCAGAGAGATTATTATTATTAACATCTTTATTGACAAAATTAATTACAATTTTGCCTAATCTGAGGATTTTGATAGTCTGATTAAAGTGAGGATAATGCTAGTAGTCACTGTCACGCAGGACAGAGGGTCATACATAAGACAATAGGTCTAAACTGTAGGGTGAAGCACATATATATCATGGTTACAATCAATGTTTTAATAGATGGATATGTGAAAACAAGTTTCTACTGTGCACTGCCACACAAGGGCAGGGATGGGTTCATAGGTGATGCAGCTTAGGAGTAATATACATAAAAATTGTTCTTCATTCTTTAAAATGGACAAGCAAATTTTGGGTAAATTGTTAGGATGTCGTCCAGAACACCTGAGTCAATAAAATAGTTACACAGTTGGTGGTACAAGAGGCCAGGAGGTCTAAAGTCCTTTACGGTTTCACATTCATCAATGTAGTGTTCTAGTGAGTGCATTAAAGGTTTATCACAGAGTTTACAATCTGAGTATTCTGGTAGTGGCTCAGCCTCACTAACCTGCCAGATGTGTCTATAGCCAAGGCGAATTCGCGCAATGACTACATCACATTGCCTGGTTCGGCTACTATGCCGACCATACAAATACCTATTATTACAAAACTTGTCATAACTTTTAATACTGCAGCTTTCAGGTCTCTGGGCATTTCTTAGTTCTTCTAAATCTGAATTAATTTCTTTAATTTGTATGTTTCTAATAACTGCATTAGATAGTCCAAAGTCATAATCAATGTTTTCTTTCCTGCAAGCCTCATTGGCCAATCGATCTACGAAGTCATGTTTTCCAACTCCAACATGGGATGGGATCCACACAAATTT
Organism: Procambarus virginalis; assembly: GCA_020271785.1. Classification (NCBI taxonomy): domain Eukaryota; kingdom Metazoa; phylum Arthropoda; class Malacostraca; order Decapoda; family Cambaridae; genus Procambarus; species Procambarus virginalis. Next base: position 9,527,103 of record WNGS01167840.1, on the reverse strand, counting down.
TATACAAGAGTTATTATCATTGGCAAAGATTACATTCCATTTAATATTACAAGCTACGTCCGATATACATTGCGATGGGTTATTTAAGGACTGCAGAGCACTTTTAGAGTCACAGAAAATAACTCCACCACCATTGAGCTTAAGGTATTCAGTGGCTAGATAAATGCCCACTAGCTCGGTCTGCGTCGTGCTAGCCCAGTTGTTCAGTCTCTGTGTAGTAGACATGATCATTTCATTCCCTTTATACACTGCACATGCACAACCTGTTCTACCAGTGCCTAACTGCACAGAGCCATCAGTAAAGGCATAGGATTCCGTCGGTTTGAGAATGTGAAGATGACTGTCAATAGCTTCTAATGTTATACATCTCAAAATGTCAGTGTTATACATTTGTTTAACACTGATGGGGGTATAATGCAGAGAGACCTCCACATCTTTCCAAGGGGGAATATAGTGAACAGTTTTATCAGGGTTAAGAGACACGTTCAGTTTCCGAAGATTATAGGCACAACAACTGAGCCACGCACTGTAGGGAGCTTTTTGCGGTGGATGGAGGGAACAGTCAGAATTGTTTAGAATGGATCTCAATTTAATTTGAATAGAGCTGGGGGGACCATTATTCTTCAAAGTTTTGGCGCAAAACATAGTACTAAGTAGAACTATTCTTTCGTAAAAGCCAGAGAGAGGGACGAGTATCAATAGAAGGAAGAAGAACAGTTCCGAAGTATTCCATGTAGAAATTAGCAAGAACAGGGGAGAGAGGGGAACCCATAGCGACACCGAAAGTTTGAGTGTAATATTTACCGTTAAAAGAGAAAGAGTTAGATTCAACACAGAGTCTAATGAGATCGAGGAAAACGTCAGTGGGAAGTGGGAGAGGAAGGAGGCCCTCTGACGCCTTCCGTCTAAGGAAAGAGAGAACGTCATCGAGCGGAACATTAGTGAACAGAGAGTCGACATCAAGACTAAGCATCTTACAAGAGGGTTGCAGGCGCAGTCTTTCTATGAAGTCCTGAGAGTGACGAAAGTGGGCAGGGGAAAAAGTGCCAAGGTAAGGTGTCAGGGTTTTAGCGAGCCAGGAGGCAAGAGAATAGCTGACAGAGCCCCGCGAAGAAATGATAGGACGAAGAGGAACACCAGGTTTATGAGTCTTAGGAAGACCATAGAAATAAGGAAGAGAAGGGCTGATTACACGGAAACGCTTTATGAGATCAAAGTCAGGAGGACAAAGACTAGAGAGCTGTCTTAGTTTGCGGTTAAAGGAAGTTTTGAGGCGATCCAAAGGGTTAGAAGTCAGAGGAGCATAAGGCGAGAGTCAGAGAGCAAGATATCTGCTTTCCGGAGGTAGTCCTCGCGGTCATGGACAACCACCGAATTGCCTTTGTCGGACGGAAGGATAAGAATAGAGTTGTTAGATTTTAGGGAGGCAAGGGCAAGCTGGAAGCGACGAGGAAGGTGGTGATTTTTAGAAAACAAGCTGTCAAGAACGGGGATGAGGGCCCCTCTAAAGGCAGACAGGTCCGAAAGAGTACTAGAGTTAGAATTGACAAACCTGTCAAAGGAACTAATGAGATCAATGCCACAGCGTGGGCCAGGGGAAGTAGCAAAAGACAGACCAAGACCAAGAAGTTCCTGCTGGTGCTTAGAAAGAGAGTAGGACGAAAGGTTAGTAACACAGTCAGAGAGAGAGTATTTGGCCCAAGGACTGTTGGAGATCAGGCGTTGAAGTTTGTTGTGTAGTGTGGAGGAGTGGTGGGAAGAGGAGACGTGAGCAGTGTCAAATGCAATTGGAAAAATGATATTGCATAGATCACTGGGAAGAGAAGAGGACAGAAAGCGTTGCTGTTGACGAACAGCAAGAAAAGCCTCGTCAACTTGCAGCGAGGTGGCATGAATAAGTTCTTGAAGAAGAAGGCGGGCATGTTCAGGGAAAGGAGATCCCGAAGTGTTGAACTGGAGAAAGTGAGATAAAGAAAGAGGGAGAACTTGCTCAGCAAGACAATCTTTAAGAAATCTGAGCTGATTCTTTCGACGCTTGGCGGCAAGAAGGGAAGATTCAAAGGCGCGAAAAGGCCGTTTGAAGGAAGGTAGAGCATCGAAGAAATTAACTTTCCTCCTCACCTCTCTCTTGCCTATTTATTCCCGTTCTCTATCTCCTCATCACAAGCGACTTGAGAATGGTCCAGGACGGACCGAAACGTCGTCGTCCCTTCAACTTCTAGTATGTGGTCTGGTCAACACAAATTAGTATTCTTATACATAAAAATGTATGTATAGTTTGGCGTAGGTTAGGTGTTTAGGTTCTGTTGGTAATTATTTGTATTTATAAGATCGTGGATGAAGCATCTATAGAATTCTGGTTCGAACAAAGGACGTAAGCGAAGCACTTGTTCCGGAAGTGTTCGGACGTCATCAGTTGTGAGTCGTGTGTAAACCGCTTTTCATTCATAAACAGGGGGTTTGGCGGGTGGATTAAAGAGCTTGGATCTTTGTATGCGAGAACGGGTTGGAATTGGACCACCCATCCTCGACTCAAGTCCATTACATTCAGCGGTCAACCCCACAGACGCATTCCTAAATTTTAACATGCTGTTCATTCAAAACGGAAATTTTCTCACGTATAAATTAATATTATAATATATTAGCATATTGTGTATAAATAGGCATAGGTTAGGTTAGGTCAGGTGTTTAGGTACTGCTGGCGATTATTTGTATTTGAAGTACGTGGGTGAAGCATTTACAGCGTTGTGGTTCGAACAAAATTCGTCAGTGAAGCACTTGTTCCGGATATGTTCGAACGTCAGCAGTTGTGAGTCGTGTGTAAACCGCTTTTCATTCATAAACAGGGGGTTTGGCGGGTGCATGGAATCACTTTTGGATCTTTGTTTGGAGGACGGGCTGGAATTGGATTACGAGAGGGTTCATTCCAAACTTTAATGCGAGATTGTCTCAACCTTTCACTCAGTTAGATTTTATTGACGGTTAGTGGCGGTCGTGTTGTGTTACAAATGTTAGAAATTTACGAGAAGAGGAAAACGGGGAAAACACTGAGTTTACAAGCTGGGGAGAGATAAGAAACAAACGTTTGAACCCAAGAAAATTTACCGGATTTAGAACATATTGTTGTAATGGCGACGAGAAGCCTAAGGCTTCCACCGCCATCAGTGAGTGTCGTGATAAGGAGGCAATAACTGCCACTACTAGTTTTCTATATGCTCGGGAGCGTATGTGCTTTGAAGGCAATACTTGTGAAGGTCAAAATCTTTAAAGCTGTGGTTAAATTACACTGTTCTTGCCACCTGCTTCTCTTGCCTCACTGCCAGGGCAGGTGTTGACACTGAATTGATGTGCTCCTCATCCCAGCTGCCGTCAACAGGTAAGCAATTTCGTGAACATCTGTCGACTGCAGGTAAGAAATTCTTTAACAGTTTGCAATGTTTGGTTACATATGCAGGCGATGAACTTGGTTACATAACTTTCTTACTGAAACTTGCGAATTATGCAGCAAGAGTATGAATGGTAGGAAATTATATGTACCTGCTAAATTTAATGATCGGCAAACTGGATAACGATTCGTCTACGGTTGTTTGCATGTCGTTGGCAGTGTCACGTGCATACCAGGGAGATTGTACCTGCCTAGTTCTGCTTCCGGAAAACTGGTAGCAAAAGGAATAGATATTTTGCTGTGTAATCATTGTAAACACAGTCATTGCTACTACAAATCGTTTTTGCTATTGATTTTGTGTCACATGTTGTATATCACACGTTTTCTGTCATGCGTTTTTTTGGCAATTAGTTTTCTGTCGTTTGATAAGGGGTAACATAGCTAAACTTTCGTCTCGTAGATGATCGTGCGCTCGCACGCTCCCACGAAGCCGGAATACCCAATAAACCACGTATTTACTGGCATAGAACCCACCAGGCCAAGGAAGGGATGGTCACTAGTACTTTTTTGTACCATTAAAATGGACAAATATGAAATAATACTTTGGAGTAATTAGGGTCCCGGTAGTACTTCCTGGAAACAGTAGATCGATCTTGGGAGGGACTTCCATGAAAGGGTGAGGTGCTTGTTGCTTGACTCCGGCTTCTAGTTGTCCACCAGGTCTTACGTCTTCCCTCTGGGTCACTGGAGGACTATTGAACGGCCATCCCATTGACCCAGAGGAAAGATGCAAGACCTACATTGGCGGACAGAAAGAAGCCGGAGTCGGCCAACAATCACCTTGCCTACCCTTCGGCGCTCTCTACGAATCTCTTTCTACAAATGAGATAGAACAGATTCGGAATGGAAACAACAGTTGAGCAGAGGAATTGCTGAATTTGTGATGAGAGTGACGGACACCGCCTTGACCACTACCTGAGCGAATGTGAATATCTAAGAGTCATTAGAAATATGTGGAGACTAATAAACCCCACATTGTTTGAGTTGGGAAAATATTATTTCTCAAATATTGATACTGTTCTTAAAAGATTCCCCCATTTTGCACCGGCAAGATAACGTAAGATTTAAGGGTTGACAAATGTTAATCTTCTTGTTTGAGAAGCTGTTCACTTTGGGACAGTTAATTTAAGCAAGTCCCAGCTGAACAAGTGACATGATGAACAACCCAGCGGGTTTTCTTCCTACTGGCGAGTGTTGTACATGCTGCTATGGCGGTGTGTGTCCACTCACAGGATGAGTAAAGCTGCCTAATAAACTCGCCTTTTGGGGCAAACTTTAATTTAATCTGAAGTTGAATTGTATTTAATGTATTTATTTATATATACAAGAGTTCTTACATTTTTGTATAGCACTAGCACGCACAGCGTTTCGGGCAGGTCCTTAATCCTAATTTTCCCCGGAATTCTACCCGCCAAATCGTTTAACAACCAGGTACCCATTCACTGCTGGGTGAACAGAGGCTTCAGTTATGGATTGGAGCCCGGTCAATCCTCCCCGGCCAGGATATGAACCCGACTGCCAAATGAAAAAAGAATTGGAGTGGTGGGGGGGAGAGGGATGGTACGGAGTTTCAGGTGAGGGGGAGAGGTGAGGAGTATGGAGAAAAGGATTAAGATGGGAAAGAAGGTGGGGGGGGGGAAGGGGGGGAAAACAGGGTAAGGGGAAGGGAGAAGACAGGGTGAGGGCTTCGGCTTGATGTCCAAAGGGCTTGGAAGGATGGGGGGAGGTAGAGGGATGGGGAGATGAAATTCAGGAAGAGGACAGGGTGAGGGGTTCCTCGGGCACCCCCCTATTATTATTATATATTAATAAACAAATTTATATGCNTTCGGATTTTATCGAGGACTTCACCTGGGTCGAACTACTGACCATCCACAGGATTGCAACTCACAACAGTCAACCAAACAGGTACTGGTGACTAACTCAACGGTACCTGTTTACTGGAAGGTGAATGGTGGCATTAGGTGAAAGGAAACCATTTCTGTCCGAAACGGGATTTATCTACCAATTTAGGTTATGTCCTGATATATCCCTGAATGTTTGGACATGTGGAAAACCTGTAGAGCACTGTAGAGCCGAGTAAGTCGACCACCAGATGAGTGTTGGGACAGAGGCATCTCCACAGAGTCTAGGTGACAAGGCGACACCTTACTTAGGGGTGCTCCCAGGACCTTCAAAATATTCGACAAAATATAATATATAGTGACAAAGGTTAAACAAATCTCACGTTAATTGACGTTCTTGGTTCATTTTTTAATTGGCAATTGGTTAATTGGCACATTTTTGGTCGAGTTATTCAGAGATTTAAAACTCTATTTTTCTTTGTCGTTTTAGGTTGTTTTTGATGAATGGGGACCAGATGAGGACTTTATCACTTATATAAAGTATACTTACATATCCCCTAACCCAATATCCTTATCCCTATATTTAGTTTTTTAGGGGGAGTTATATTTTCTTTAGTTGATTTCAACACATATTGACCTTCAATTGCCACATTTTCGAGTACGAATGCCAAGCAATGTTTATTAAAACTTACAAGGAAATTTTATGCCACAAAATTTTGTTTGTGTCACCAAAAATTCCAGTCATTAAAGGGTACCAATTTTTCTTGAAACAAGTACCAGTAGCTAATTCCAAAATGCATCTATAATATTTTCAGTCTTTTAAAAAATTTCAATACTTCCACATTTTATAAAAAGGTACTCTCTAATAGGTACCAAAAAATCCATTTAAAATGGAACTTAAAATACATATAGTTCCCTTTAAAAAGTACCATTAGTTCCCTTTAAATAGTATACATAGTTCCATGTTCAATTAAAATTTACTTATTGTTCCAAATTCCTTTAAAATTTTTGAATAGTTCAACAATTCTATATAAAGGAACTAACAGTTTCACATTCTTTAAAAAGCCCCAATGACACGACTATTTGTGAAAACAATGGAATTAGTGAGTGGGAAAACTAATCCCAATATCTCGTAGAGCAGTAGTCTACGTTATCAACACACAACCGAGCGACATGAGGTCCAGACCCCTCATTATTTAGGACTGAAACACGTTTGCAGTTTACACAAATCGGATATAATTAACTATTAGCGTATTAGTGGCTTTATATAAAATGCGTTGTATACTTAATAATACTCCTCTGTATCATGTCTATAATGATTGTTATATAAATGAAATTATTGTTATTATTATTAGTATTGAGAAAGTCGACAGGAGCCATGGTGAGGATTGGAACTGCCAGAAACCACTCTGCAAACTAGGTGGAAGGTATAACGTACACAGCTACCCAACACAGGTATAAAGTAAGGCAGGGACTATACATTTCAGTCCATCTGGATCACTATCCAGCGATGAGAGAGAGAGAGGAGAGAGAGAGAGAGAGAGAGAGAGAGAGAGAGAGAGAGAGAGAGAGAGAGAGAGAGAGAGAGAGAGAGAGACAGAGAGAGAGAGAGAGAGAGAGAGAGAGAGAGAGAGAGAGAGAGAGAGAGAGAGAGAGAGAGAGAGAGAGAGAGAGAGGAGAGAGAGAAAACAAGGTATAGTGAGTCAAAGCACTTCAACAGAATCTGATGCTTACCGCCTAACTGCCACTTACTGTCGCCGCAGCCATCATATGTCTGCGCGTCAGTGTAGCCACAAGCAACTGTAGGGTCCGAGAAAAAAAAAATTATCCGGTTGAGCCTCAATATAGCCAGAATAATTATAGTAAGGCCAGTGTTACCAACTCTCCCGAAACAGCCAATTCCAGCACATCCACTGAAGATAAACGATAAAACACTTTAAAACCGAACTAAGAAACGAAGATAAAAAAATTACTAAGGTGTTAAACACCGCTCATCGACATTTGAGAGTGAGAAAATGCGAAAGTAAATACACACGCGAACGAAAACTAAAAAAAAAAAAATTGCATGAAAAGATCGACCTTAATATCTCGTTAATCAAGGGTTCTGATGGTGGGTGATCCAGGAATCACAGGAACGTTCGGAATTCATAAATCTTCGCTCACTGTTGTTCTTGAGTCGTGTCATGTATCAGAGAGTTTTTGGGGTGTGAGTTTGTGGTCGTGTTTGTCAAACGTTCCGTTGATGCGTTGTTGTTGTTGAGTATTTACGACTTGGGGAGGGGGAACGTGGGGTGGAAGGGGGGGGGGGAAATGATGGTTGAGAAGGTGGTGAAGGTGATGAATGGGAGGTGGGGGAAGGTGACAAGGAAGAAAGTAGGAAATTATGATTGAATGGGAGGTGGGGAAGGTGGTGAGTGAGAGAGGTTAGAGGAGTGAAGGTTGTGAGAGCAGGAGAGGGTGGAGAAAGATGACGGTGATAGTGGGTAACGTAGAAGGTGATGAGAGAGAATAGGCAAGATGGTGAGAGAAGGAGAGGGAGGTGGGGGGGGGGGACAGAGAGGAAGCAGTCACACATTTCTTCCCCTCTCGTGAATGAATAACAATGAATAACACGGTTTTCCGTGAATAATTGTGAGCCCTTGGATATGTGCCAGTATGGTATGACTTCCTTATGTCCTGACAATTGGTCTCCTGTATCTTCTGTTATTATTTCCTTATCTCTTGTCTAAAATATATTTATTATTATTATTATTATTATTATTATTATTATTATTATTATTATTATTATTATTATTATTATTTATTATTAAGGTTCAAGCCAGAAGCCAAACGCTAAAACAGATCAACTATTCAGCACGATTTTCTTTTCTTAAGCTACAGAATTACATTTGTCTGAAACGTTTTCTCTTTTTCTTCATCTCTAGAGGGCTTGGGCTCGTCTCTTGTTGTCTCACCCGTATTTTGGCCGTCCTCGGCCACTGTTTCTCATTTTTTTGTGTGTGTATTGGCTCTCCACCTTTCATTTTGGCTCTTTTAGTTTCCTTTCTGTTTTCGTCTTTGTTTTCGTCATGGGTTCGACAGGCTTTCTGGAGATTACATTTGTCCTTGATTTTTTCTGCACATTTTCTCTTTTTTCCCCCTTCATCGTTCGCTCGAATTTAAGATGTTATTCTTCCCTGTTGTGTTCCTCGCTTATTCTTCTTTTTTTATTTCGTTGTCTCACTATGTTCTCTGTTCACAGTTCGTTTGATCTTATAGACGTAGCTCGCTCTCCTCCCGACTCCAGGTGTGCGAACTAACGTCCGGCAAGTTTGCTTAAGTTAGCCATATTATATAGTTTTCTTTGAACCCAATTTGTTTTCCTCTCTCGTGATAACAGGGCTTCATTTTCTACGTTCGTTCCGGATTCTGGATCATTAATAATTGTGACACCTAGAGTGTATTTATACACCTTAGGCTTATATAGAAGGGACCACCAAGGTCGAATTACTGACCCCACTCAGGAGGCAACCCCACAACAGCTGACCACCTGACTACCTACTGTTGAGTACCTACTGTATACACAACTACAATATGAACAAACAATGACAGGTTTATGGCCTAATGTAAAACTTTTTCAAATAACTTCTCAAGACTTCTTCAAGAATCCTTTCAAGCATTTTGGTCTCTTCCTCAATAAAAATAGTCAGATACAAATATAAGAAAAAAAAAACAATAAATTATATGCTGCGGTTCCAAACTCACACTGGCGCGCCAGATTATGTTTTAGAATGTTGTTGTTGTTGTGGTTTAAGACTCAGCTACTGGGAACCAAAAATCCCAAGTAGCACGGGCTATGGTGAGCCCGTAATGGACTTATCTGGCACAGGAGCGGGGCAAGTAGCACGGGCTATGGTGAGCCCGTAGTGGTCTTACCTGGCACAGGAGCGGGGCAAGTTGCACGGGCTATGGTGAGCCCGTAGTGGACTCACCTGGCACAGGAGCGGGGCAAGTTGCACGGGCTATGGTGAGCCCGTAGTGGACTTACCTGGCACAGGAGCGGGGCAAGTTGCACGGGCTATGGTGAGCCCGTAGTGGACTCACCTGGCACAGGAGCGGGGCAAGTTGCACGGGCTATGGTGAGCCCGTAGTGGACTTACCTGGCACAGGAGCGGGGCAAGTTGCACGGGCTATGGTGAGCCCGTAGTGGACTTACCTGGCACAGGAGCGGGGCTGTGTGTGTGATGTTTTAGAAGATTATTGCCAGTTTGGGCAAACGCTGTCAATTAGCGTTGCCACCCCTGCGCTAAACTAACTATACTGACATTCCCCCCATTGATGCAACCCACAACAGTTGGATAACTCCTGTATATCGATTTACGATTCCTATACCTATTTTACTTAACCCCTCCCCCCCACCTCCGCCTCCCTCCAACCGAATGGAAAAAGGCTCGGGGGGTCGTAGTTCTTTAGGATGTTGTAACACACAACATCTGTCTAACTCCCAATTGCCTGTTTACTGTTAGGTGAACAGAATCATCAGGTGGCACGAACGTGCCCTAGCGTCTGCCCTGCGTAGAGAATCGAACCCGGGTCCTTACGGTTGTAAACCGATCAACTTTGCTAACCACTGCTGTAGCACGTTATCTCTGTAACTGTGTATTTATACCGAGAAGCGGACTCGGTTTGGCGCTGAGTCTAAGGCCTATTAACCGCAGACCGTTCATGTGGTTGGCTTGGTTGGGCTTGAAAAAAATATATTAATTAAAAATTATATTAAAAATTATCATTAATATATTATATAAAAATTATTATTAATATATTTTATAAAAATTTATTATTAATATATTATATAAAAATTATTATTAATATATTATATAAAAAATTATTATTAATATATTATATAAAAAATTATTAATAATATATTATATAAAATTATTATTAATATATTATATAAAAATTATTATTAATATATTTAAAATTATATTAAAACTCAATCTCCATTTCTCTGGTCTTTATTAAAATTTATTCACACTAAATTCATTCTGTAGGATTCTGTCTACACATTAAAGCATCATAAATAAACTCTGAATAAGATAATGATACTATTATGATGTTGGATAAAACAACAAAAATGAATAATAATTGCATTATTCTTATAAATTATTTAATAATTACAATAATTAATGAACTAGTACACAGTTAACGATTTTGTTGCTATTTCTCAAGAAAGTTAACTTCAAATATTCTCTCCTATATTTAGAACAAAAATAATTCGTGCAGAACATAAAGAAATCAGCGCGGAAAATGTGCTTGGAAAATCACATACGAATTAAGAAATTTTAATGTCTCTGAAGAGGTGTAAAATATGTTCTCAGCCCCCAGACATCTTGGAAGGAGCTCCGCGACCTCGTAATCTCCTCGACTCCTTTGATCTTTAGTCTCAAGAAACCATCAATAGAGGTTTATTTTTATCTCTGATATTCTTCCCTGTCCACTTTCGATTCTAAGATTCTCCAGTTTATATCTAAGTCAAGCTACCGTTACTGGGAAGATTTATGATTTGATATATAACGGTTATTTCATCATTAGAGGCGACGATTACTCTGTTTTTCACGAAAATTTCCCATATAATTGTGAAAGCCATCGTTTAAATAAATATCTGTGAACACATAAATATTTGACAATAGCACAGCGGAATTATCTGATCTGTTTTTTTAATCATTTGCTCAATAATCTTCGATGAGTTTAGCTGTTGCTTGGGGTTGATGAAAGGTAATCTGATCATTAGTTCCTTCGTGATGATGCAAACCAATTTCTGGTTGTCGATGTCATACCTATTAAGATATGCCACTTTCCTGCTAATTTTATATATGTAGGGTGCATTTATGTTGTTTACAACCAACTTGTTGCGGCATGTTCTCTGCACGAGTCATTGGTCGTACCTGACCATATATCCCTTGTTTCTGTTTATATTATTTGAATCACTTTTGCAGACAGTTGTCGGGTTTATTATTTGTTATTGGTCTGTTGTGGTGGTGTCTTGGTTTGTTGTGGTGGTGTCTTGGTCTGTTGTGGTGGTGTCTTGGTCTGTTGTGGTGGTGTCTTGGTCTGTTGTGGTGGTGTCTTGGTTAGTTGTGGTGGTGTCTTGGTTAGTTGTGGTGGTGTCTTGGTTAGTTGTGGTGGTGTCTTGGTTAGTTGTGGTGGTGTCTTGGTTAGTTGTGGTGGTGTCTTGGTTTGTTGTGGTGGTGTCTTGGTCTGTTGTGGTGGTGTCTTGGTTAGTTGTGGTGGTGTCTTGGTCTGTTGTGGTGGTGTCTTGGTTAGTTGTGGTGGTGTCTTGGTCTGTTGTGGTGGTGTCTTGGTCTGTTGTGGTGGTGTCTTGGTTAGTTGTGGTGGTGTCTTGGTTAGTTGGGGTGGTGTCTTGGTCTGTTGTGGTGGTGTCTTGGTCTGTTGTGGTGGTGTCTTGGTTTGTTGTGGTGGTGTCTTGGTCTGTTGTGGTGGTGTCTTGGTTAGTTGTGGTGGTGTCTTGGTCTGTTGTGGTGGTGTCTTGGTCTGTTGTGGTGGTGTCTTGGTCTGTTGTGGTGGTGTCTTGGTCTGTTGTGGTGGTGTCTTGGTCTGTTGTGGTGGTCTGCTCTGTGGTGGTGTCAGGGACAAATGAAGTAGTTTGGCTTGGAGTGGTGTCATGGATTGATGTGGTGACTGTTTTAGGCGTTTTAGCTGTTGTTGTTTTTGTGGTGATACGTGGCTTGGTTGTGATACGTGGTTTGGTTGTGATACGTGGCTTGGTTGTGATACGTGGTTTGGTTGTGATACGTGGCTTGGTTGTGATACGTGGTTTGGTTGTGATACGTGGCTTGGTTGTGATACGTGGCTTAGTTGTGATACGTGGCTTGGTTGTGATACGTGGCTTGGTTGTGATACGTGGCTTGGTTGTGATGCGTGGCTTGGTTGTGACACGTGGCTTGGTTGTAATGCGTGGCTTGGTTGTGATACGTGGCTTGGTTGTGATACGTGGCTTGGTTGTAATGCGTGGCTTGGTTGTGATACGTGGCTTGGTTGTGATACGTGGCTTGGTTGTGATACGGGGCTTGGTTGTGGCACGTGGCTTAGTTGTGATACGTGGCTTGGTTGTGATACGTGGCTTAGTTGTGATACGTGGCTTGGTTGTGATACGTGGCTTAGTTGTGATACGTGGCTTAGTTGTGATGCGTGACTTAGTTGTGATACGTGGCTTGGTTGTAATGCGTGGCTTGGTTGTGATACGTTGCTTGGTTGTGATGCGTGGTTTGGTTGTGATGCGGGGCTTTGTTGCGATACGTGGCTTAGCTGTGATACGTGACTTGGTTGTAATACGTGGCTTGGTTGTGACAATGCCGCGAAGTTCAGCTGCTGAACGTTGGTCTATTTTATTGGTACCTGGAAAGAAAAACAGTAATAACTTTAATAATACTGCAATAGTAATTAAAAAGGCGGTTCCTGTTATTTTTCCACTCAGAGACCTCAGAGAATACGTGTGATATCTTTCACAAGCATTATAATAATCTTTAGGAGATTCCGGCCGTACTTGGAACAGTATATGTTGACCAAACCACACACACTAGAAAGTGAAGGGACGACGACGTTTCGGTCTGTCCTGGACCATTCTCAAGTCGATTGATTGAATGGTCCAGGACGGACCGAAACGTCGTCGTCCCTTCACTTTCTAGTGTGTGATTTGGTCAAAATATTTCTGCCACGTTATTGCGACTCCTCGTCTGCATTTGGAGCAGTATAGACACACAGCTTCGCAATACCTATAATTTATCTGACACAGTTGCTGCAGTTGTCGGGACTTAACTTTGACGATTGTAGTGATAGCAACTTTGGGCGAATCTGCGGATGCCTTAAATATGATAACTAATTTGCAATATGACGGACGTTGAAGAGGTAAAACAATTTTTTATAATATTTTTCTCAACAGGCGCGTTAGTTGAGCTGAGGCGGGCCTATGGGGGTTCTGTCATATACACAACCTCTTTGTATGTGACATATTATTTTATATGACATGTTTGTTGTTATCAAACGGATTTTTCTTAAAAGAAAATCGTTATTTCTATAAACATTATTCGTAAATTAAAATATACAGATTTACATTCTAACTTAGTTATTTATTCCAAGTTTTTAACTTATATATTAATTATAGTCTTTTGTCCGGTTTATAATGTCTATGAGAAGACATAACCATCGATGGTATTGATGTTGTGATGGTAATTGAATGAACTACGTTAAAAGTGAACAAATCATTACGTGTTTATTCGGTTTTTGTGACCCTCCTTTCATTAATAACGACTGTTGAAAGAGAGAAGTGTAGACAATCTTTGGAGGTGTGTTTGTCTTATGGCTTTGTTTACAGTCCATTTGACCCAAAACAGCCTTTTTGTCTGATTCAGAACAGCTCATTTTCAAATGAAGCAATGAAGCCATCAAGACTTGTAGAGCCATTCAAGAGAAAACATCCTGATACAATGTACAAACCCATTGATTATTTCAACAAATTTAAATCGCATTTTGAACAGGGACAAAACCCTGTTTGTTTCATTATTTAGAAAAAGTACACAAGCAAATACAAATGGAATGATTGCATCTTATGAAATTTGCACATATTGCAAAAACTGGATGTCCGCGCACAGTAGCTGAAGGTTTTGAACCTTTGGAGTTGCTATGAAAACTGTGTTGCATCAAGATTCATTAAGTGTTTGAAAAACATTGCCATTGAGTAATCATTCGATTCGGAAAGGAATTAATGAAATGCCAGTTGATGTAAAATACCCAACTAGTCGAAAAAATAAATAGCAGAAAATTCTCAATTAAATGTGACGAATCAACAGTTAGTGACAGTAATGATATTTTTATGTCATATGTCCGTTTTATAGACGAAGACTGTAACATGTGTGACGATAAATTTGTTCGTAAAATCATGAATAGGATTATCCATTTTTTTTTTTAGGTTTTTGATCTTGGTTTAAACTAAAACAAGTGCCATTTGAAAACTTAGTATCCTGTACAACTGATAGCTCTCCTGCCATGTTGGAAAAATATAAGGGATTTATTGCTTACTTAAAAATTGTATGTCCATCGATCTTACAGTGTATTTTGTCATCCAGCGCCATCATTATATCAGGCAGCACCATCATTGTATCAAGCAGCCCTATCATTGTATCAAGCAGCCCTATCATTGTATCAGGCAGCACCATCATTGTATCAAGCAGCCCTATCATTGTATCAGGCAGCACCATCATTGTATCAAGCAGCCCTATCATTGTATCAGGCAGCACCATCATTGTATCAGGCAGCACCATCATTGTATCATGCAGCACCATCATTGTATCAGGCAGCACCATCATTGTATCAGGCAGCACCATCATTGTATCAGGCAGCGCCATCATTGTATCAGGCAGCACCATCATTGTATCAGGCAGCACCATCATTGTATCAGGCAGCGCCATCATTGTATCAGGCAGCACCATCATTGTATCAGGCAGCACCATCATTGTATCAGGCAGCACCATCATTGTATCAGGCAGCACCATCATTGTATCAGGCAGCACCATCATTGTATCAGGCAGCACCATCATTGTATCAGGCAGCGCCATCATTGTATCAGGCAGCACCATCATTGTATCAGGCAGCGCCATCATTTAGTTGCCTAATATTTTAATCCAGTTCTTCATGACTTATTCGCGATAGTTATTAAAATAGTCGATAAAATTAAAACTCACACACACTAATTAGGACAAACTTTTTGGGAAGGTTTTTAGTGATAACAAAGGAATAACGAAACACATTAAACTAATTTTTCCACACAAAGTTCGATGGCTTTCAAAAGGAAACTTGCCGAGCCAGATTTATAAGCCTATCTGATACAATAATTAGTTTCTTTGAAAGTGGAGAAGGAGTCTGATTTGGCAGAGAAAATAAAGAACCACAAATGTAACATCTACTTAATGGTTTGGCTTCTTCGAAAACTCAATGAAGTTTCGCTTCAGCCTAAAGACAAATTATGTTCGTTGCTGGACTGCAAACGTGTTCTGAAAGCTTTTACTGGAAAAAAATAGGTGTTTTTCGAACCAGTTTACAAAAAAAGCACTTCAACAGCATACCCAATTTAACATAAATAATTGGAAACCTCGCTGAACAAGATCATAAAAATGATGTAGATATTTATTGTCACTGAAAGAAAATTTGAATAACCGACTTTCAGATATATTTTCTTTTGAAGTCAAGCCATGGCCGCTAGATCCATTTGGCTGTGATAGAGAATCTGTCAGCGAAAAGAGCCAAGAGGAATTTATTGAACTAAAATGCAATAATGAATGCAAATACAAATTTGAAAAAGCTGGAATGGTCAAATTGTAGCTGTTAAATTCAAATAAACAACTCAATGCAAACATGTGGTCCGAAATGGCTAATGGTATTGTTGTGCATTCCTTCATATTTGGTTGAATGTGGCTTTACTGCAGTCAATAAAATATTGACACAGGAAAGAGGTGCAACTGATATATACACGCAAGAAAACATAACACTAAAACTCTCAAAATTCAAATCAAATATTGAGAATCTAACAGCAAAGTAACAAGCACAAGGGGGCTTATATTGAATATATATTAACACAATAAGTAAAATGTCCTTTTAGTTTTATACAAAACAAAATTGGTGTGGGTGGGGGGGAGGAAGGCGATTTCATTACATAAAGTTTGCAAAATAGCCAAAAGTGGAATCGATATGAGAAAACAAAGTTGAGAAACACTACTCTACACGGTGCAGTTCTATTTGCAAGTTGATGGTCCTACTCATTTGTAATTGACCTTCATCATCTCGGTTGAAGGCTCGTCAATCAATACTTTTTAATGGTTTAGTTGTCGGTTGTGAGGCTGCGACCCTGTATTTTATTGGTGTAAAAATGTTTAATGAATTACTGCATCTGAATTCACGCCAGTAATTCAGTGAACGTGAACACGATAGAACACCATGAGTAACTCATGAATTTGTAGAAATCCGAAGTTTCATGAATCATGTTAATTTTACGAACTATTAGTTAGGGTCATCATTTGTCCCTGTGAATAATATATTACCTAATACGTCCCTTTTTTTACCGATTCAATTAATCCGTTATAAATGAGTTGTATTACTAAGATAATAAAGCAACTATAATATTGACGTTTCTATATATCGGCCTCAGTCGTTTAGGAGGGTATTTTGGATGCGTCAGTTTCTGGTTAGGCAAACCGGTTGTATTTTTAATAGTATCAGATAGAAGGAGAGAAAGAGAGAGAGAGAGAGGGGGGGAGAGAGGAGAGAGGGAGTAGAGAGAGAGATGAGAGGAGAGGATGAAGAGAGAGAGAGAGAGAGAGAGAGAAGAGAGAGAGAGAGAGCGAGAGGAGGAGAGAGAGAGAGAGAGAGGAGATGAGAGAGAGAGAGAGGAGGAGAGAGAGAGAGAGAGGAGAGAGAGAGAGAGAGAGAGAGAGAGAAGTGGCTGGCAATCTTCTCCTGTGTTCTCCAAAGGGACTATGCTGTACTGCTCTGGTAATCATGGGCATCCTGTCCCCATGATATATTTTAAGTGATAGTTTGAGCCTTGAGTGTATGTACAGCTGTCTTCCTAATTATATACATTTTTTTCATACAACATTTTATATACAAATATTACTTTATAAGATTAACAAAGCAAAATTTACACGTCAGAATAGTTGGTTTACAAATGTGTTTACAACGTTCCACAAAAGCATCACCGAGTACTCAGAGTACCACTCAGAGTGCTAGGAGTGTTCACTTACAGTTGTTGTACCTCCAGTGACCACTGTAACACTTGAGCTCAGAGCACACGAGCTTCAAAACGGACTGATCCGGGTAGAGCTGACCCTCTATCTCACAGCTCGACGGTGGTGTGCTTGTAGGCGAGGTGTTGCGTAAGAGGAGAAGCGGGTAGGAATAATATATTTGTTACTTCTCTACATTCACTTTACCTTCATGGCCGCCTCAGAGGATTCGAGCCCAGGCCACCAGAGGGATGGTCACCCCGTCTGAGACCATCAACCATGATGGTCTTAATTCTCCCCATCATAGGAGACTATGCTGAGGAGAATTAAGACACACAGGACAGCCACAATTGCTCTTCAGAGATGGCCAGGCATCTTAAAAATACAGACACATTTGCTAGTATCGGACTTTTCTCTAGCACTAATTCAAATTGGAAACAGAGATTGCTCTTCTGCCCGTCTTCCTAAAATTTCCCAACGTCAAGAAACCGTCGTACTATTGTGCCCTTATTTTTGTAGTGTGTGCCCACCAACCAGAGGACCCAAAACAGAAACAGACATAATGTCAATTTGGCGAGCCATTTTCTAGTACGACAATTTTTGGCTTTTGGTAGTGTATACGTCAAGATGCGACGTGGTATTAGAACAGGTTGTGCACTCTTACCGTCAGCCAGGGTGTGGACGAGGAATAGGGCCGGACAGGCCACCAGCAGCCACGGGGCGCATCCTCTGGTCATCTCTGTACAGGAAAAATTATTTTGTCAGCCAGAGATTCTGCATGTGTGTGTTTGTGGGGGGGGGGGGGGGGGGAGGGGTGTTTGTGGGTCAGTGAGATTGTGGGTGAGTGTGCGTGTTAATATCTATTACGTTTCACAACTGGCGAATGCTTTTGTCTATTTTATAAAATTATTTGTGTGATAAATATATGCTGTGTTCCATGAACTCTTAAACTGTATCAAAAATCTTGTTTCATATACGTATTTTACATGAAAAATTTTCGTTCACGAATTCATCATGAACAGGTAAATAAACAAATTCACACAAATGAAATTAAATGAAAAGACGACGTTTCGGTCCGTTCTACAGACGACATTCCATTCTGTCATGACAGACGAAACGTCGCCACTCTCATGTCATATATGTAGTCGAGGAGCTATATTGTCCCAGCAAAATTATTGTCAATTATTCCCTGAATTAAAGTCTATCTACTTTTATGGGAGCAGTCGAAGCGCTTCGAACTTCAGGAAGGCGTTTGCTACCAAAATCCCCAAGAGCCGGAGAGTGAAGGAAGAGCAGGGAGCTTGCACAGTAGGACGGTCCACCCATGCTCGTCACATATATATATATATATATATATATGTATATACACACACACACACACACATGGCCGGATATCTGAACGGGGGATGGGGATGGGGGAGAATGAGGGGTGTGTGTGGGGGGGGGGGGGGGGGGGGGGGGGTTAATGAGATTGAGAGTGTGATGTGGTGGGGGGGAGGAGGAATGGTGACGTGGAACAGGTGGTCACCTAAAAAACCCTCTCCCACTATTGGTCAATGGGAGGGGTGGTGGGAGAGGCCGTAGGTGCATGGCCTTAACTTGTCCTTCCTAAGTTAATTACCCTTCTTATATGCTCAGGACGACAGACGACACGGACACGACGTGACCCCAAAATATTGATGGAAAGGTATTATTATTATTATTATTATTATTAGGATTATTATTATTATTATATTATTATTATATTATTATTATTATTATTATTATTATTATTATGATGGTATTATTAGTATATTATTGTTATTATTATTATTATTATTATTATTATTATTATATTATTATTATTATTATTATTTATTCAGTAAAATAATAAGATACTGGTTAGGCATATGTTGGAAATTATTTTTGTATGTTAAGTACATTGTCTCTCAGAAGAATACTGTGTTAAGTACATTGTCTCTCAGAAGAGTACTGTGTTAAGTACATTGTCTCTCAGAAGAGTACTGTGTTAGTAGTACATGTCTCTCAGAAGAGAATACTGTGTTAAGTACACTGTCTCTCAGAAGAGTACTGTGTTAAGTACATTGTCTCTCAGAAGAATACTGTGTTAAGTACACTGTCTCTCAGAAGAGTACTGTGTTAAGTACATTGTCTCTCAGAAGAGTACTGTGTTAAGTACATTGTCTCTCAGAAGAGTACTGCGTTAAGTACTTGTCTCTCAGAAGAGTACTGTGTTAAGTACATTGTCTCTCAGAAGAGTACTGTGTTAAGTACACTGTCTCTCAGAAGAGTACTGTGTAAGTACATTGTCTCTCAGAAGAGTACTGTGTTAAGTACATTATCTCTCAGAAGAGTACTGTGTAAGTACATTATCTCTCAGAAGAGTACTGTGTTAAGTACATTATCTCTCAGAAGAGTACTGTGTTAAGTACATTGTCTCAGAAGAGTACTGTGTTAAGTACATTGTCTCTCAGAAGAGTACTGTGTTAAGTACATTGTCTCTCAGAAGAGTACTGTGTTAAGTACACTGTCTCTCAGAAGAGTACTGTGTTAAGTACATTGTCTCTCAGAAGAGTACTGTGTTAAGTACATTGTCTCTCAGAAGAGTACTGTGTTAAGTACACTGTCTCTCAGAAGATACTGTGTTAAGTACATTGTCTCTCAGAAGAGTACTGTGTAAGTACATGTCTCTCAGAAGAGTACTGTGTTAAGTACATTGTCTCTCAGAAGAGTACTGTGTTAAGTACACTGTCTCTCAGAAGAGTACTGTGTAAGTACACTGTCTCTCAGAAGAGTACTGTGTTAAGTACATTGTCTCAGAAGAGTACTGTGTTAAGTACATTATCTCTCAGAAGAGTACTGTGTAAGACATTATCTCTCAGAAGAGTACTGTGTTAGTACATTATCTCTTCAGAAGAGTACTGTGTTAAGTACACTGTCTTTCAGAAGAGTACTGTGTTAAGACATTATCTCTCGAGAGAGTACTGTGTTAAGTAATTATCTCTCAGAAGAGTACTGTGT
>WNGS01167840.1:9495345-9497204 GCA_020271785.1 Procambarus virginalis | reverse complement strand
TGTGTGTGTGTGCTTTATGATACCTCCATAACCCCTGAAGGATTCGAACTCGGACCAAGATGGCCACAGGATAGTGACCAGGATGGTACAGTGCATATAGTGGCCAGGATGGTACAGTGTATATAGTGGCCAGGATGGTACAGTGTGTATAGTGACCAGGATGGTACAGTGTGTATAGTGACCAGAATGGTACAGTGTGTATAGTGACCAGGATGTTACAGTGTGTATAGTGACCAGGATGGTACAGAGTGTATAGTGACCAAGATGGTACAGTGTGTATAGTGACCAGGAGTTACAGTGTGTATAGTGACCAGGATGGTACAGTGTGTATACTGACCAGGATGGTACAGTGTGTATAGTGACCAGGATGGTGCAGTGTGTATAGTGACCAGGATGGTACAGTGTGTATAGTAACCAGGATGGTGCAGTGTGTATAGTGACCAGGATGGTACAGTGTGTATAGTGACCAGGATGGTACAGTGTGTATAGTGACCAGGATGGTACAGTGTGTATAGTGACCAGGATGGTACAGTGTGTATAGTGACCAGGATGTTACAGTGTGTATAGTGACCAGGATGGTACAGTGTGTATACTGACCAGGATGGTGCAGTGTGTATAGTGACCAGGATGGTACAGTGTGTATAGTGACCAGGATGGTGCAGTGTGTATAGTGACCAGGATGGTACAGTGTGTATAGTGACCAGGATGGTACAGTGTGTATAGTGACCAGGATGGTACAGTGTGTATAGTGACCAGGATGGTACAGTGTGTATAGTGACCAGGATGGTACAGTGTGTATAGTGACCAGGATGGTACAGTGTGTATAGTGACCAGGATGGTACAGTGTGTATAGTGACCAGGATGGTGCAGTGTGTATAGTGACCAGGATGGTACAGTGTGTATAGTGACCAGGATGGTGCAGTGTGTATAGTGACCAGGATGGTGCAGTGTGTATAGTGACCAGGATGGTACAGTGTGTAAAGTGACCAGGATGGTACAGTGTGTATAGTGACCAGGATGGTACAGTGTGTATAGTGACCAGGATGGTACAGTGTGTATAGTGACCAGGATGGTACAGTGTGTATAGTGACCAGGATGGTACAGAGTGTATAGTGACCAGGATGGTACAGTGTGTATAGTGACCAGGATGGTACAGTGTGTATAGTGATCAGAACATGAATGAAAACAAGATTATTACAGATGCTCGACCCGGTGAGCACATCTAGTTGAGTACAATATTCCCCTCCTTCCCCTGCCCTCCCCCTCCCAAACCCCTCCCTCACAACGCCCCTCACAATCCCCTCACTCTCCCTCCTCACGCCCCCCTCAGGCCCCCCACCTCACGCCCCCCCCCCCCTTACCCCCCATCACGCCCCCCATCACAACTTCACCAGCTCATTACCGTTGTGAAATTATTCGTATCAGTATTATTATTGCGTCTATTGTTAATATTATTATTATTAATGCTGTCAACACAACACACAGAATTTTTGCTAGTAATATTACATTATAAAATTAACATGTTTCCGGCATTCCTCCCTTTCTAATGTTGCTAAATACATTTATTTTATTTGCATTTTTTCTTCCAAAAATGACTTTCAGAACCCAGACACCTCAACCACCATAAATTGTGACCTTCCTTTGCATATATATTGGAAATCCCTCCGAGGCCTGTAGGTGCCAGCGAAGGCACGCTGCCTAGCGTGGCACCTATGTGGCTCTCGTCTGATTGGGTAATTACAGGTGGGAAATCATATGACTATCGAGCCCCCAAACCGGGCATGTGAGGGCATGTACCTTCACAAGCCCGTTTGGGGACTGTAAGCCCCAAAGAGCTCAGTATATAAGCAAGACAACAA
>WNGS01167840.1:9485345-9490345 GCA_020271785.1 Procambarus virginalis | reverse complement strand
CTCCCATTATTCATGACTCCACTCTCATCTTTCTCATTTTTATTTTTTATTTTGCACTCAGGTGGTATATAGGAACTAAGGACTTTTGACTCTTCTAAGTAAGCTAAGAACTGACTCTTTTCACAGCTAATGGTAAAAGCCTTACAGTGCCAGAGTTTACCTGGAACACGACCCGATAATCGATTTACAACCAGGTCCCCAATTTTTCTGAATAAACACTGGCACACACTCGAGGACCGGTAGTCTGACAGCCCTCTCCTTCTCCGCCTCTCCCTCTCTCTCCCTCCTCCCTCTCCGCCTCTCCCTCTCTCTCCCTCCCTCCTCCTCTCTCTCCCTCCTCCCTCTCCGCCTCTCCCTCTCTCTTCCTCCCTCTCCGCCTCTCCCTCTCTCCCTCCTCCCTCTCCGCCTCTCCCTCTCTCCCTCTCCGCCTCTCCCTCTCTCCCTCTCCGCCTCTCCCTCTCTCTCCCTCCTCCCTCTCCCCGAACTCTTGCCAACCTCTCTCTCACTCTTTATCTCTCTTTCTGTCTCTCTCTCTCATTCTCACCCTCGAAGACACTGGGAGAAAAGTGGGAGAGACAGTCCGGATGCATGCGGAGGAGGAGGAGGACGGCCATAGGGGTGAGTGGATTTTAGTGTGGTAGAAATAAACAAGTCACGAACATGTAGTTGAAAGAATTTTATAACAGGATCAAGATGCAATGAGGTATTAGCCTCAGTCAAATAAAGGAGCACAAAACAATAAGCTAACTGTAGTTTAAACTGAAATTATCTAAGAAGAAGATAAGGAATCTCGAGTGAAATATCATGGGCTGGACGGTAGAGCGACGGTCTCGCTTTATGCAGGTCGGCGTTCAATCCTCCCGATCGTCCAAGTGGTTGGGCACCATTCCTTTTCCCCTCGTCCTATCACAAGTCCTTATCCTGACCCCTTCCAAGTGTTATATAGTCGTAATGGCTTGGCGCTTTCCTCAGATAATTCCCGAAAGCAATATGGATGAGCCTATTTCATAGCTGATTTGTGGGCATGTTAAAAAATAAACTCTGTTCCAGGAGAGCAGTGAGGGAGGTGTTGATGCAGGCGGCCACCTCACATGAGGCGGCAAGGAACACCGGTTTGCTACCACAAATGGGAAAAAATGCATTATAGTGGGATTTATAAAATGCATTTTTTGCATTATAAAAATCCCTTATGTTTAAGGGACCTTAACCAAAAAAAAAAGTGGCTTTTTTGAGTGAGGGAGTTGAAGGGAGCGTGGAAGAGTTGCAGAAGGCAAGATGGAGAAAGTTTTCAGGCTACGCCAGCACTGGAAAGAAAGAAATCGGACGGTAAAGGTATTATCCACAAACTAAATTACAAAAGACGAAATCCAGGGACAGAAAAACCCAAGGTTCAGTGTGTACCAAGATTCACACAAGAATTTCTTCAGAAAGACGGGACAAGGAAAGGGAGAGTTGCAGTAGTAGCTGCAAAACAAGAAGTAAAATCAGTAGGAGGGAAAATATTTAACCTGCACTCACCACCATCCACAACAGCGGAATGGATCAGTTTACTACGCAGCCAACACACACACACACACACGCTTCTCCACTCCCACTTCCCTCTCAGGCCCTTTCACACTGGTTGAATCTCGACTTTAATACATGCTTGTTTCGAAACAGGTTTCGCAATTTATGGAACATATTACCAGGTAACTTAGTGGGAACGCTGGGTTGATAAAAGCGTACGATAGACATATATAAATATGTAAGTGTGTGTTCTCTATAAACTGTAGCAATGCAATAAAATTAAATAAAACAAATTGATAAAAAAATAATAGGGGTGGTAGGAAAGGAAAAGATTAAAGTTTTCAGTGAGAATCCACAAGGTCTTCTCTGAACACTCTTTATTTTCTTCTTCGAGGATGTGGGCCCCTTCAATTGCACTAGTGGTGGTACCCCCTAAATATAAATAAGCTCTTGGGTATTTTGAACAAACATTGATGGGATTGTGATCAAATTAACAGGACGGACACATGAGGCCAACTAAAATGTAATTGCACTCACAGAAACGAAACTCTCTAGAGCCATAACAAATTATAATTCCCAAACGATTATCCAACTAACACCTTAGAGTACAATAGTCAATATGTGCACCACAGTACAAATACTGACGGACTAAGCAATTAGATAATAGAATTTGGTACTATTCGATTCTAGACTCCGAAAAAATGAAGTTAAAAATTAACTTAAATATTCCTAGGCCTAGTATAGCCCACATATGTACTATACTAGGCCTTACATAGCGTGAATTAGGCTTAGGAAGGTTAGGTTAAGTTAGTTTAGTTTGTCTTTCCAACATAAATAGAAAATCTTTTGAGGTTTGTCCAAATTCCATATTCCCGAATTCTACTTTCTAGTTGCGTTGTATGTCGGTAAATGAACTATGGTTCTCGTAATTACTATAAGTGCTACCGAAACAGTATGGATGAACTGTGAAATACCAGAAGTTTAGAAGAGGCAGAAACAAATGGGCAGAATTTCTTTCATCCTGATGCCCTGTTCACCTAGCAGTAAATAGGTACCAGGGAGTTAGACACTTGCAACGGGCTGCTTCCTGGGTGTGTGTGACAAAAAGGAGGCCTCGTCGAGGACCGGGCCGCGGGGACGCTAAGCCCCGAAATCATCTCAAGATAACCTCAAGATGCTGAGATTATGGCTGGAATATTAGAAGGGTCTGTGGTAATGATGTTAACAAGATTTAGTCCTAACAATTCATGATATCAGGGATCTGTATATAGACCAATCCACACACTAGAAAATGAAGGGACGACGACGACGTTTCGGTTCGTTCTGGACCATTCTCAAGTTGATTGTCTCACAATCGACTTGTGAATGGTCCAGGACCGACCAAAAGGTCGTCGTCCCTTCATTTTCTAGAGTGTGGATTAGTCAACATACTTCAGCCACGTTATTGTAACTCATCGCCTGCATCTGTATACAGTTAAGAGATGCTGATAGTTACTGATACTAGCTCCTTGGGCTCGACCAGCATAGCCAGGTCTCTCGACTTCCCACTCCGTAAAAAGTGCAATTGTTTATAGTACTACTGGAAAGGTTGGGACCCAAGCAATCCACCTAGAAAAGTCAATATTACAGTGATTAAATATTTACAAATACGTCACTTTGTTTCTTTAGAGGGATTGGTCGATTCCATAAAACAAATACGACGTACTTATAGTTGCAAGAACGAGTCGCGGTCTGTCAGAACGAGTTGCTGTCTGTTAGAACGAGTCGCTGTCTGTTAGAACGAGTCGCTGTCTGTTAGAACGAGTCGCTGTCTGTTAGAACGAGTCGCTGTCTGTTAGAACGAGTCGCTGTCTGTTAGAACGAGTCGCGGTCTGTTAGAACGAGTTGCTGTCTGTTAAAACGAGTTGCTGTCTGTTAGAACGAGTTGCTGTCTGTTAGAACACGTTGCTGTCTGTTAGAACGAGTTGCTGTCTGCTAGAACGAGTTGCTGTCTGTTAGAACGAGTTGATGTCTGTTAGAACGAGTTGATGTCTGTTAGAACGAGTTGCTGTCTGTTAGAACGAGTTGCTGTCTGTTAGAACGAGTTGCTGTCTGTTAGAACGAGTCGCTGTCTGTTAGAACAGGGATGAGAACCTAATATGAGTTCATTTATATTAGGGATATTTAATACATATATAATGAGAATTATCCCAGCAACTCTGTGGTCCTGTGACAAGCAATCAGCCTTCAAAACACTGTCAGTCACAATATGGTGACTAAAGATTCAACACCCAGACCTCACACATCTTAAAGTAAAGGAGGTGATGTTTAGGTCCATCAGGACCGTTATTCAGTCGTGTTTAAGAATGATAGAGAAAGTCAACATATTTTATAAGGTGTGAATTCCTTTCACCTCACATTATTACCTTATATATATATTTCTTGTATATCTTATATCTTTCTTATATACTTATATAACTTTCTTGACACAATAATGGTCCAAGATGGACCGAAACGTCAGTTTCTTTATTTTCAGATGTGTGTGAGTGTGAGTTGGGCGTCTAATCGCCCTTACAATTTATAATCCTTTATACTCACGTTATCTTGCAGTATCCATAACTGACAGCTTTACAAAATGCTCAAAAGTGCAATTAGCCTTCTACGCGGGCACGAGGCTGGTTAAGGTGACAACACGTGATGCAATCAGTGAGATGCCTCAGAGTACAAGGAGGAAGGGAAGGGAGGGGAAGGTGACGTGAGGCAATCAGCCTCTGGACAAAGAGTTGAAAGCCTTGTCAAGTCCACCAAAGGTTTAGAGCGGGTGGGTGCTTGGATGACTTGTGGTTCATCCTCCACAACCTTCCGTCACAAGTGGAGGATGGGGAGGGAGATGGGTGAAGATTGGGGAGTGCGAATAAGCAAGCGAGGAAAAATGAGACCCAGAGTCTCATTTAAGTTGAGATAAGACCCAAGTTGGGTCTCAAAAATGTAACCCAAGTAGAAGAGCTTGGAAGGCAGAAGAGATGTTGGGTAAGCAAGAAGGTGATGAATGAGCAATAGTGACCACGAATGGGGAATGTAGGGTTTCGGATGGAGATGGAAGATTGGGATTGGATGGGAAAGGAGATGTAGGGTGGGGGAGTTAGAGAGACGAGGAAAATGGGAAGAGGGGGGGGGAGAAAGAGGAAGGGAGGATGAGCGACTAGCGCATCATTCGAGCTGGTGTCACCCACTCACTCAGGGAGAAATACATAATGCAAGCGGGGAACTTTACGGAAAACGACTGGGGAAAACTTTCCGGAATTTCAATAGTGTGGACCATCTTCTCTGGTGGGTGTGTGTGTGTGTGTGTGTGTACTCACCTAGTTGTACTGACCTAGTCGTGCTTGCGGGGGTTGAGCTCTGGCTCTTTGGTCCCGCCTCTCAACCGTCAATCAACAGGTGTTCAGGTTCCTGAGCCTACTGGACTCTATCATATCTACACTTGAATCTATGTATGGAGTCAGCCTCCACCA
>WNGS01167840.1:9461073-9478540 GCA_020271785.1 Procambarus virginalis | reverse complement strand
GAAAACAAAACAAAAATAAAGACAATCCCTTGGCTATGTACAGTGCAAACAAACAAGTCAAAAAAATATAACATAAAAATGACTAAGTGAATAATTACTCTAACAATAATATAAAGGCAAAAATGATAATATAAGGTGCTGAGAATATGAGCGCTAGCTAAGAACCTCCACCGATAAACAGGATGTGTATCAGGTAGTTGTTCACAGCTGGGAGCACGAGGATATTCTGAAGATGATGGCTGGAGCAGGCCCAGACATCGACTCAGGTAGATGGCGTTGAGGTGAAGTGTGCAGGTGTGCAGTCGGCGAGTCACCAATCAGGAGCAGGCAGGCTGAGAAGGGTCGTTTGCTGGTTGAAGACGGGTGGCGAGCCGGCGTGGAGGGAGTGAAGGGGGGTTCAGGGTACGTTTTGCCTCCTGGTCAAAACGTTTTGTGCTACTGGTAGCCGTATCTTGAATGTAGCATTTATTCTTGTAGATGTGTAAGTAACTTTATGTAGGGAAGAGCAGGCTCAATCTCTCTTGAAAGAGATTATCGTCAATATATATATATATATATATATATATATATATATATAAATATATATATATATATATATATATATAATATATATATATATATATATATATATATATATATATATATATATTAGTTTTTTATTTTACTTTTATCAGTTGAATTATATTTCACTCTCTAACCACTATTCAACACGTCGACTCCTGAGCCTTGGGCATTGACTGGTTAAAGAATACCGCCCAAGAACTGGGAGCAATTGACGATGAAGAGCAACGGAACGCAGGTAGAATACAAGCCAATCATAACGAAGGTATTTCGTTGCTGATTGGCCAGGCAGCTATGTGTGTGTGTGTCTGTGCATCTCTTGGGGGATTACAGGAGTGACGCTCTGTTATTGTGTTACATAGAATTGTTCTGCAATTCATACCTGTACCTCTCTCTCTCTCTCTCTCTCTCTCTCTCTCTCTCTCTCTCTCTCTCTCTCTCTCTCTCTCTCTCTGTTCTCTGTGTCTGTCTGTCTTTCCAATGGCAGAGAGTGGCAGCCTCCGTGGTTGGGTTGGTCATTCTGATGCACCACCTCATCGTATTATGAACGCACGCACAAGTCTCTCCTGGATGCTGCTGGAAGATCCACCTGCACTGCCAGAAGATGCTCCTAATGTGTGTGTGTGTGTGTGTGTGTGTTGTGTGTGTGTGTGTGTGTGTGTGTGTGTTGTGTGTGTGTGTGTGTGTGTGTGTGTGTGTGTGTATTCACTTAATTGTATTTTACGGGGGTTGAGCTTTGCTCTTTCGGCCCGCCTCTCAACTGTCAATCAACTGTTTACTAACTACACTAACTACTTTTTTTCCACACACCACACACACACACACACACACACACCAGGAAGCAGCCCGTGACAGCTGACTAACTCCCAGGTACCTATTTACTGCTAGGTAACAGGGGCATTCAGGGTGAAAGAAACTTTGCCCATTTGTTTCTGCCGGGTGCGGGAATCGAACCCGCGCCACATAATTACAAGTCCTGCGCGCTATCCACCAGGCTACCTGGCCCCGTGTGTGTGTGTGTGTGTGTCTGTGTGTGTGTGTGTGTGTGTGTTTTGTGTGTGTATGTTTGTGTGTATGCGTGTGCGTGTGCACGTGTGTGTGTTTCTGGTGTGCTCATCTAGTTGTGCTTGCGGGGTTTAAGCTCTGGCTCTTTGGTCCCGCCCCTCAACTGTGAATCTACTGGTGTACAATTTCCTGAGCTAATGGGGACCTATCATACCTAAATTTGAAACTGTGCACGGAGTCAGCCTCCACCACATCACTGTCTAATGCATTCCAATTCTTAACTACTCTGGTTGAAGGGAGAACAATGATTGCAAGTAATGAAGGGAGTGACACTTAATTCCATAGTGTTGTAGCTTGAGAGAAAGTGTTCTGTAGTTAATGGAGTCAAAAATCTCAAGCAGGTTAACAAATAGATTTATGGGGTACTCATTTTGGTCAACAGCTCCAGGTATCAAGTCCAGCATATTACTTAAAGCATCGTTGCTGTATTTTTTTTGGGTGGGGGGGGGGCTCTGAAAGCTTTATTGTCAAGAGCTAAGCATATTTGTTTAACTAGGAAGGCCTAAAACTGTTTGGACATTAATCTGTCTGCAATTGGACACTAACTTTTCAAATATTTTGGAGCAAGGTGTCCAGGATTGATATTGGTTTAGCAAATATTTCAGTGAGATCACCACCTCTATGGAATGCAATTACTTTTGTCATTTAATTTAATATCAGTGAGGGGCTCGGAGTTCAAGAGATTGTAAAGCATAGGATTCCTCCAGTCATAGGATTGTAGAGCAATCCTATGACTGGATGAATATGACTGGAGTAACGCGTTTATCTCCTACGACTGGAGATTTAACACTCAAGGTTGGCATTTCAAAAAGTTGACTTGACTTAGTTTTGAGAGCTTTATAGTGTTATCTGAGGATTTTTTTCGGGGATAGTTAAGAGACCCTCGGGTTAGCTGAATGAGACGCTGTCATTTACATTGATTTGGGATGCTGGGATGCAGGGACGCTGGGATGTTGGGATGGTTGCATGGGCTGTGCCAATGGATGAGAATAATTTAACATTAGTGCCAGTTGCCAGTGGCTCTTTTTGTTATCTTAGCAGTGAAGAATACTTTTTAGACAATTCTTTGTTAATTATCTCTGTCTTGTGTTTCTTCTCACACTTATCATTTTTGTTTGTTTCAATGGGACTTTAGTAAGACACGGGTTGTTAATCCTTCTGCTTGTGAGTTGTTTGGTTAGCAGTGTATTGTAGGGACTTTAGAGTTTTGTCAAGAAATGTTTGCACACCTAGATTGATGTCTGCCTTGTTGACTAAAGCACACACTAGGAAGTGAAGAGACGACGATATTTCGGTCCGTCCTGGACCATTCTTAAGTCGATTGTGACCATTCTCACAATCGACTTGAGAATGGTCCAGAATGGACCGAAACGTCGTCGTCTCTTCACTTTCTAGTGTGTGGTTAGGTCAACATATTTCAGCCACGTTATTGTGACTCCTCGTCTGCATGTCTGCCTTATTACTTTTTTTTTTTTTGAGATATATACAAGAGTTGTTACATTCTTGTACAGCCACTAGTACGCGTAGCGTTTCGGGCAGGTCCCTGGAATACGATTACCTGCCGCAAGAATCGTTTTTTCATCCAAGTACACATTTTACAGTTGCGTTAAACAGAGGCTACAGTTAAGGAATTGCGCCCAGTAAATCCTCCCCGGCCAGGATACGAACCCATGACATAGCGCTCGCGGAACGCCAGGCGAGTGTCTTACCACTACACCACGGAGACTGTTAGACCAGACTGTTAGACCATTCATTCAACCGTCCAGGGTCCAGTCAAATCAAGTCTCTCGCTTTGTTACTAACTAGAGCATCAAAGTTGCTCGTGAAAGCTTCATTGTGCAATCTAAGGGCTAACTTTACTGTTTCTAAAGGTGTTTAAATAATGTTGATTACAAGAAACGTAGGACAGTGGCCGGTTGTACCATCACCAATTATTCCAGAAATTTGTGGATTTTGTCAAAATGTGGTCCAGGGTGGAGGCGGGCGTTTGAGGAATTCTGGTGGATTTAGTGATCTTGGGTACTTGCATGCAAGAGTTTATACAGTTGAGGTAGCTATCATCTAGTGAGTTAATAGGCTTGAAGAGGTCAAAATTGAAATATCCTCTTAGTATTATATAATTTTTGTTAAGTTTGTTGCCTTATTCACTTACATCTGTGTCTGGAATTTTCAATTCCGTTTCCACTGTTAAGTTTTCGTCCGAGCCCTTGACTTGAAGCTGGGAAAAAATATATTCTTCCACGGTGTCTCTAGTTTGGCTAACTTCTGAGCATGACAGCCCCTGGTGGGCGTAGATTGCACTACCACCACCTCTCTGGTTTGCTTTAAAATTGTGAATAACTGAGTACTTGGTTATGTTAAATACTTGAGGCAAGTAATTTTTAGCCACGTCTCTGTTAATATTATATAATTTTTATTCAATGTGTGCAGTAAGGCACTAACATTGACATCATTCATCCCGTAACTCTGGCTTCCTGTAACCATTCGAATGTGATGTCTCTCCTGGAGATACATGGCTTAGTACTTTCTCCTGAAAATTGCCTTGCCTTCTGGAGATACATGCTGTATGTAATCCAGGAGATTAACACTATTTACCTCTAGAGTTACAAACTCCATCCTCTCCCATGGATCTATTGCAATGAATCCCTGGAGACCAAACCAGGTTTAACGCCAACAGTTTCAAGTCTCCAGCTGACTCTTCCTCTGAGCATAGTTAATTCTCGAAGTATTTTATTAAACTCTAAAGGTTCATGTCGGGATTAGCCTACATTAGTTTAAATTATTATTTTGTTTATGTTTGTTTTGGTATGAGTACGTATCCACACACAGAGCCAACAGCATTTTCTAAAAAAAAGTCTTCCAGATGTTATAAGGATTTACAGCAGACATTATTATACCACCCGTCAGTCATTAGTAGACCCTTCGTCAGCCATTAGTCCCCCTTGTCAGCTGTCATTAAACCCCTCGTCAGCCATCATTAGTCCCCTACGTCACCCATGATTAGACACCTCAGAAGACCTGGCTAGACCGCTCATGATCTCTCTCATTACATCCCATCATCAATCCTTTTCTCAACGCTATCAGCTCTCACGTCACTCCCTTCGTTAGCTTTCATTAGATCTCTAACCAGCCTTTCGTTAGCGCTCATTAGCTCCCTCACCAGCTCTTTCGTTAGCTCTAATTAGACCCCCTCTACATTCCCTGCGCCTCGCCTATCACACTGCAGCTCTGATGCGCACCCCAGGAAGCCCTCATTAGAATCCAAATCACCGAACCCTAGCCACGAGTTCCACGTGTCTCTTCATTACCCACAAATGGACGAAGTTCTGGCAAGTGGTAATTTCCCCTCGTGCATACGTTGTTGAAGAATAGGGACGGGATGAGGGAGGGAGGGATAGGGAGGAGTTGGATGGGGAGAGATAGGTGATAGATCGATGGATGAAGCTGGTGGCTGGTTTGACTACAAGTAACTCGTGTTTGAATCCAGACGGTTAAGGGAGAGATGTGTTTGCCAAATTGCGTTCGATGGATTCGAGATTCATCTCATCAGTTTGAGATGCTTCTCCGGTCGGTCATATGGGGCAATGATTCCTGACGGCCTAGTACTTTATCCACCACATTGTCAAGGTGGACATGTGTACAGATTGTGCGGATTTGCATCTACCTGTGATTGAGGTAATGAACTTCAGCTTTTGTGTCCAGCTTCCCAAATTCAAACTGACTTGTGTGCCAGTTTCCCAACCATTTGGGTTATGGCACATTTACATAGGAATCGGTGAATAAACTCTACCATTTCTTCTTATCACCTTATTTCATTACAATTCTTAACTATTCTGGCACTGAAAACTTTTTCTCAACTGGCCCTATGGCTCATTTATATACAATACTTAGTTTCCTTCGCGTTCCCCTTGTTCGAATCCCTTCCATGACAAATAGTCCGACGTTGTTTTTATCGATTTCTCTGAGAATTCTACGTCTTGGACATGTCTCTTCTGTTTTATCTCTCCTGTGACGCGAGTTTTCTTGTCTTTCCTCATATCTCGAGCCTCTCAGCACTAGAACGTCTCTGGAGGAACACTTCTTCACTTTAATTCCGCTCTTTATAAGTCGAGAAAAGGGATCCGAGTTGGAATTGCATTTTCTAGATTTTGTTGTTATATAAATTAACTAAATTGCAAATTTTATCATGGTGTTTATCCCTAAGAAAATAAAATTCTGTCAATTTTCTAAAAAAAAAAGACTCTATAGGCAGATTTTGAAACATTTAGGATCAAAGGTAGTCTGTAAAGACGTTCCACAAAATGGCAGGGAAACTGTAGCCGGTGAAACTTTCGAATCATGGATGCGCAAAACACACACAGAGTACTTGTGATAAGAGCCGCACTCCAGTGACCGTGTGCCCGTTCTTCAGTAATAGGAAGAGAAACAATCTGCATGTTCTAGAGAACAGGAACAATGAACATTACGGCAGAAAAAACAGGAACGATTTTCCGGCGGAGGGTTAAATCCTAGAGCACAGATATGACAGTGATCAGCCAAGGAGATGAGAACAGTATTGCAAGAAAGAATTCAAAAGACTTGTTGACCAGAAGTATCTGAGAAGCAATATGTACTTTGAAGCTAAAGAAAATACCCAACTTTAGGACGCGCTCTTGACCCTCGACAGATCAGAAGATGCTGTGATACTCAGGATGTTAATATAAGTTCCAGATAAAAGTTCTCCGAAAATCAGCTGGTCAAAGTTCGGTTTTTATGTAACATTCGAAACTGTTTGAATTATTATTACATTAATTTCGATTAAATTTCAGGCGTCCAGCAGAGAGAGAGGGCTTTATGATCAGACATAATAGAACTAGACAGCAAATTGAATGAGGATGAAAATGAAGAGTGCAAAATTAATTCTTCAGCATAAGCATTGGATTGGCTGTGAAGAATATTTATGAATAATAAGATGTGTGACGGGGGGCAACACATAAGATGTGTGTCGGGGGGCAACACATAAGATGTGTGTCGGGGGACAACACATAAGATGTGTGACGGGAGGTAACACATAAAAATAATTATGACACCAAACTAGGCAGGAGAAGCTGCAACACCAATAGAGCGACAATGATTGCAACCAGACCCCTATCTAGAAGTTCAGTTGCTGTAACAGCCTTAGATGGCTCCTATTCCTATGAATGTGGACCACGTATATATAAATGGGCCTCGACTCTTCGAGCAGAATTCATTGCCATAATCCTTGCGCTCGAATGAGTATATGAATCTAAAGTCGTCACGTTAAATGTGAAACCTTCTCATTCTCGACTGCCCTCAATTCCCTATGACATAACTGTGTCATGCTTGTGGAGCGAGTATAAGGTATACTCACTACGCTTGTGTCTAACGCTAGTCACATAGGGAAATAATCAATGATAGAGTCAGAGTTGGTCTCCTGTGTATTCCTTCCCATATGGGTTTCCACAGGCATGATAGAACTGATGAGTTAGCCAAAACGTTTGCTCGTAAAGATGGAAATGATTTCCGTCTTGGACTGCCTTTGAGCAGGCTGAGGGCACCAATATTCCGGTAACATCAACAAAATCTAAAAGACGAGGAAAATTGAAATTCACACCAGCTAATCTATCATCCTATCATTTCTAATATGCAGAAAGAATCGCTCATTTATGGATCATCCAATAAGATTAGCAGACTTCAAGATGTTACCGATGCTAGCCGTAGACTAGGCTACAAGTACCGCTGGAGTTTACACCAGCTGCTGCCGTAGCCTTGACTAAATGTAAACTGTCACCAGAACTATTCACATTGCGTCATTATATAACTGAATGCGAAAAAAAGAGCGGAATTAAGATATATCTCTATCGATGGTGTCCTAGAAATGTTTAAATACTTCAATCATAATGATGTATTACCAGAAAACATAGCCAAGTATCCAAAGTTTACTTACTGTAGGTAATGACTATAAATGACTGCAAAGTTGCCGCCCAGATGGATGGGTGTGGGGCAGGATTAGTAACTTAGAAACTGACCAATCGCAAAGGCACATAATGGGTTCAGTTCCTAAACCCATTATGTGCCTCTGTAACCGCTATCCACCACCGCCCGTGGGATGAGTATGGAGAGGATAATAAATGACTAAAATGAACTGAAACATTGGAAATACAAAGAACAAACTACCATATGAGCACTGAAATAACAACCAAAGTAAACGATGAGAGAGAACTTGGAGCGAGAGTGGCTTATGACAAATAAACAAAACAAGCAAGCAACATATGAAATGCAAATAGAATTCTTGGTTTTATTGGTAGATCTCTCGGATTTCAATTGGAGAACGTCGTGCTAACTTTGTGTAATTCATTGGTTCGTCGAATAATAAAGAGGTGCATTTTTTGGTCACCGTATTTGAGAACAGATATTAACAAATTGGATAAATTTCAGCGCCGAATATCAAGACTCAGAAATAAATCATTCGAAAACTGCCTCAATAAATTGATACAGTCTCGAACCAAGAAATAAAAAATAAAAAACGTGTTTTAATATAAGTTTGTAAAATCATCAGAGGAAATGATAATGTTAATTCTGAAAAATATTAAAATTTTTCAGAAAAAACATAACCACAGGCATCAGTGCTTTTAAAATGATGAGAATGATTTCACTCTAAGCTAAATACTTCATCTTTAATCGTATGGTAAACATATGGAACAGCTTAGCAGAAGGTATGATACAGTGTGGTACACTGGTAATGGAGTGGTAATACAGTATAATACAGTGTGGTGTGGTAACAAAATAAATGAAACAGATTAAACAAGTACTTCCCAAATCCGCGAATTTCTTATGTTTATGTCATAGTAAACAAACATCCATAAACTATTTCTATAAACAAACATCCTACGTAGGATATAATGACCTGTTACTATTTACAATCCGTAATAGTTCTCTATAATCCTCAGTTATACCACACGTTGAGAAAATGGGAAAATGTGGACTCTCCAGAACAACAATGTCAAATAAGTGGTATAATAAGTAGACACGATCATAAGTAGACACGATCTGTCAAATAAGAGACTGGAAATATATGCCCAGGATAACGGTAGAAAGCTCAAGGCTAGGAGCTCATGACTGGGAGCTCAAGGCTGGGAGCCCAAGGCTAGGAGCGGGCAGGGCGAAGATGTCATACTCTGACCAAATCTTTGGAACCACGTAAGGCTGAAAGGCAAATGACACACTGTAATCATGAGGTGAGGAGATCAATATATTGAATGAAATATGACAGAAGATTTTTCATATTTCTTATGATGGAATTTAAGAAAATGTATAAAACTGAGTTTTAGGAAATATAAAAACGGAATTTAAGGATATATAACGGAATTTAAGGAAACAATAATCACCTAAAAAAACTATAACATGTCAAATATATTTTGCCTGTTGACTTCTGGTTGATTTTTAGACTTCCGCAAGTAGTCAATATAATTACCAACGTTGCATAACCTTAGTTAGACGTATTTCAATTAGCTAGATTTGAAAGATTACATTACAAATTATTTAAAGTTCCTAAAATGAAGGAATAAGTACCTAAGTATAGGATTTTAGTGCAGTAATATTATTTGTAGATCGATAAGAGACTGAAAGCGTAGCTGCGAGAAGAGCATCAGAGGGGGTTTGGCCTTGTCTGATCAAGAGCTGTGTTAACACCTTCAATAGGACGTCCAGAAATTCCAATGTAACGTCTTCCACTGAAGCCTGTTATTAGTAAGGTGCGGAGGGAATAGTGTGGCGTGCTGACTTTAGGGGGCAGAGGGCATATTGGAATGACAGGCGCCTGCTTGATACCTGCTTGATGGGGTTCTGGCAGTTCTTCTGCTCCGCAGTCCCGGCCAGAGGCCAGGCTTGTCTTGTGAGAGCTTGATTCGTTCTCTGAAAAGTACTACATGTGTATATTTCTTTTCAGAAGCAGTCACTTAGGAAGAGATTGAGTGATTGATGAAGATTAAGCCACCCAAGAGTAGTACGGGTATGAGTAGTCCGTAAGTTAAGGAGAGTTCACAGGGATGGTTATATATCATAGGTGTTATTGGAAGACTTGTGGTCTCTAACGTTATTATTTAGTTATTAATTATTTGGATTAGTACGTTATTCATTTTGTATTCTGGTCTGTCCTGTAAACTAGACTCAACTACTCAATGGAAGTAATGTTGCAGTGTCTTAGAGGAAACTATATTGTTATCTCAGTTTATTTTTATATCAGTTCACTCATTAACCTTGTTACTTATAATCAGCATCTTAAACAACAATTAAGCTTTAACTTGGGGTAATTTAATATCCTAATTGCAAGCCGGGCAATTAAGTAGCTAGGAATTCACTATATAAAGAAAGAGTTCTTTGACGTACAGGCAGCAAGGGGTTACAGTTTGATGGGTTGCAGACGAGGAGTCACAATAACGGGGCTGAAATATGATGACCAAACCACACACTAGAAAGTGAAGGAACGACGACGTTTCGGTCCGTCCTGGACCATTCTCAAGTCGATTGTGTTCTCTGTCCTACACCTGGAGAGTTCCTTCTCCACTTGGCACTTGAGTACTCTGTGTACTCCCCCGTGCACACAGAGTACCTATCTTCATTACTTTTCATTTGCTGAATTTAATACATATTTTTTTTTTAGTTTAGTCAGTATTTTTGTCATTCTCCTTATTACTACATTATTACGTTGTCTTGTTACCTTTTTACCCAGGTTTTTCTTTATCTCATAAAGTATATGTTTTTGCTTATGTCTTTTATTAAGAGAAAGCAGAGATGGTTGATACCTGTATGTTTTATTGATTTATTTATTATATCGTCTTTTTTTCAGGGATTTTGTCATATGGTGTCTAAGTGATGTATAAAGTGACGCTGTGGCCTTTTATCGAAAGACTTTTGTCCGAAATGTGGCATTTTGGGTATTTATTTCCGTATGGTATTGGGGCTTTGTTTGGTCGAGGGGAGCTTAAGTTTTTTTATCGCCGAGTATTGTTGTGGGGTTTTATATCAGTATGTAGTGACGATCACTCCATACTAGTGGAGTGATACCACTATAGTACCACTCCAGACCAGTATGGAGTGAAGTCCTTAATCACCATGAGGCGTAAAGCCTTTAAAATCGCCGGTGGCCATTGAACGCGCCCTCGTTAAAGAGTTTTGGCTGAGGTGCCATCCGCATGTTAAGTTTTGAACCCCGTCCAATTACGTCGTGTGTTGCGTGATGAGGTTATCACAGTGATGGGGGGGGGGGGTTGCCACTCTGATGGTGGTGGTGTGACGGGGTGTTACCCCTCTGGTAATGGTGTTACGGAGACAGATCTTGGCGCCAGTAGCATGTCAACATGGGTGGATTGACAAGCCAGTCCAGCAGTCATACATACACTGACTCACTCACGTGTATATCCAAGCTATATCTACCCTGCTGTAGAATGAAGGAGGCAGAGCTACACGAAGTGTTGCTCCTGCTGGAGACGGCACAAACGGCTCGCACCCGTCCCTTAACCCTCGGGCAGATATTGCGTCTTCTATCTGATGTGTGGCAACGGCTCTGGCTTAGGCGGAGGGACTCCGACGGATCGTTCGGTTGTGTTTACCATTATATCCAAAACATTCGTCTGATATCAACTACTGTCACGTGTGCTATCCTCTTCCACCCAGTGTCATACTCCCTAGGTTTGCGAGAAGTTTATTGAGCATTTCGACGTCACCTATTCTTCCAACCTACTCTTAACAAATAGGGTTCATGGGCCGTGAAATTTTGACTAAATTACGTTTGTGTGGTTGATATCAAGATTTAGAACAAGTCTTTCGCACTCTCCTGAGTGCTGTGTCAGGGGTCTGAGTGTGGTGAGGGCGAGACTTAACAGCTCAAAGACTAATCTGTGGCTAAACTTCCCACAACGTGTTTAATTTATTTATCCGTGGCTGGAGTAACTATGCGGTCAGAGGACGAATTGTTTGTGAACTGTATTTATCGAGATTTTATGATATACTAGTAATTCGGTTTCTCAGGGACAGGGAGCCCAACCACTTGGAGGGTCGGGGATCGAACACTGACCTGCAAGAAGCGAGACCGTCGCTCTGCCGTCTGGTCGAAGTGGTTGGGCTCCCTCTCCTTGTCAGCTTAAAGTTTCGTCTCCTAACCTACCAGAGGATC
Source organism: Procambarus virginalis (assembly GCA_020271785.1). Taxonomy (NCBI): domain Eukaryota; kingdom Metazoa; phylum Arthropoda; class Malacostraca; order Decapoda; family Cambaridae; genus Procambarus; species Procambarus virginalis. The sequence goes on along the minus strand of WNGS01167840.1, from coordinate 9,466,740 downwards.
CAAACCAGATAACGGGATAGAACACCACTTTCACCACCCGCTTCCATTTTCTAGTTCTGAACGACAATTTATGGTCTTGTTTAACGCATACGAGCGAAAAGCGAGGTTCGTTGTAGGAGGACAGATTGTAGGAGGACAGGTTGTAGGAGGACAGGTTGTAGGAGGACAGGTTGTAGGAGGACAGGTTGAACGAACAACTATGAGTCAGTGAAAAGGTTGAAAACATATTACACAAAAGATCCTTCAAACTATAACTTGCTCAATGTAAATCGACTATTAATTCATAGCTTGTTAATATAATGTTAAAAATTTAAATTATAATAATATAAGAATATTAAAGACTTTTATCTCCGACTTGGCGTCAAAATATGATATGGAGATGGAGCGTCTGGGATGCTCTCGGACGCAGGTTCGAATCCTCGCCACGGTCCTTGTGGATTTGTTCATATGGAGATGGAATTTTAAATAACCGATTGAGTTTAGCATAATTGTTTAGCCTGAGGTTTCCTTTGCTATAAATTCCTTTTTTACGTTTACAAAATTATGTTAAATTTTAAGTCATTGTTAATTAAGGAAGAATAAGTATTGTCGGGTTTCTTGGTTAAGACGTGGAAGTTTCCCAACCATTGTTAGAAGGAAAATTTTGCCTTTAAAATCATTATCTTAAGATCTACATTTACTTTGATGCTAAATTACATTATGATTTAAGTTTTCTTTAAATATTATGTATTGTTTCCTATTAAATATTGGTATTGGTGCCTATTAACTTCATGTACATTAGAAGTGCAATATTACAGGGTTACCATATATTAATAATTAAATCAGTGAGACACTACACAGGGCAAGAGCGTAATTGGTTAGATTTATGCCTTGGGCTTAGCGCTGGAACTGAGAGGCAATTCAACACTGGATATTAAATGGGTAAAGTAAGCCTATTAATTCTTGCCTCTTGCCTCCTTCCCTACAGGTCAGGGGGAAGATGCACCAGTAACTACCCCAACCCGTCCTTCTAGCAGCTCGTTATATTTTGACGTATACTCTACCGAAGGCCAAATATTGTCGTACTAGAACATGGTAGCGGCTCGCGAAATTCACATATTGCAGACGAAGAGTCACAATAACGTGGCTGAAGTATGTTGACCAATCCACACACTAGAAAATGAAGGGACGACGACGTTTCGGTCCGTCCTGGACCATTCACAATTGACTTGAGAATGGTCCAGGACGGACCGAAACGTCGTCGTCCCTTCATTTTCTATTGTGTGGGATTGGTCAACAAATTTAAATATTGTTACGTTTTGTGTCTTGTGTCCTCTGGTAGATTAGAATAAGGGAACGTTAGTACGACAGTTTCTAGACGTTGGGAAACCTTAGGAGGACGGACTGATCTACCTTTACCCGTTGTGTCAATATATGCTATGTACTATAGATCTAAATTGAGTATCTACAGGATAAAAATATGACTTCAAATGTAATGTTTAGCTATAGATATTTGATTTTTTTTACTGTACCTTATTTTAGCAGTAAGTTCCTTTTCTTCGCTAGTTCTTCTCTTTGTCTTCGTGCGTTCAAGCCTACTTTTCCGCAGGTCGTATTTTCTCAGCAGTGATTGTTTGTATATCATTAGTGCCATTTTACCACACGGAGATGTAAGTCCCAGGTCAACAGACCAACCACTCTCTTTCCCAGTATTCTCAAACATTTCAGAAAAAAACGGTGAATTTCGTCTTTAGTTCTGCAGTAAGTTTGCACTTTAGTTTTCGCGCTGCGTTCACCGAGTTGCAGGATTACATATCTGGTAAAGAGCTCTCGAGGAAACACTACCTCGTAAAGCACAGTGGCCAGATTCACGAAAGCAGTTACGGAAGCACTTACGAACCTGAACATCTTTTCTCAACCTTTGGCGGCTTTGTTTCCACTTATTCAACAGTTAATGAGCTCCGAAGCACCAGGAAGATGTTTATTTCAATAACAACAGTTCAATGGGAAGTTTTCATGCTTGTAAACTGTTTAATAAATGTAACCAAAGCCGTCAAAGATTGAGGAAAGATGTACACGTTCGTAAGTGCTTGCGTAAGTGCTTTCGTCTCTGCCCCAGGAGGCAGAGACGACACTGAAACTGTCGTATTCTCCAACCCGTCCTCACACTAGGTTGTTTAAAGCAGCGGCCGTCCTCCCCAGACGCATTCATCAATTTTAACATACTGCGTATTAAAAATTGCTTCGTTCTCATATATAAATAAATATTATTATACATAAACATTATATGTATTCGTAGGTTAGGTTAGGTATTTTGGTTCTGTTGGCGATTATTTGTATTTGTAGTACGTGGGTGAAGCATTTGCCAACCGTCCTCAAGTCAAGTCCATTACATCCAGCGGTTGACCCTACAGACGCATTCATAAATATTTGCATGCTGTTCATTCACAACAGGAATTTTCTCTAATATAAATTAATATTATAATATATTAGCATATTATTAAATATATAGGCATAGGTTAGGTTAGGTGTTTAGGTTCTGTTGGCGATTATTTGTATTTGTAGTACGTGGGTGAAGCATTTATAACGTTGTGGTTCGAACAAAAGTCGTCAGTGAAGCACTTGTTCCGGAAGTGTTCGAACGTCATCAGTTGTCAGTCGTGTGTAAACCGCTTTTCATTCATAAACAGAGAGGGTTTGGCGGGTGCATGGAATGGACTTTGGGGTCTTTGTTTATGAGGACGGGCTGGGATGCAATGGACCTGATGGTCCATTGCAACGACAATTGCGACGACAATCGAGGGCTCGGATGCGCCCTCTACGTGTCAGGTGTAAAAGTGGTTGTTGGGTGACAAACAGGCTGCGTGATGAACGAGCGTTGAACGGTCGTTGTGCTCGTACTGTGCTGCTATTGTAAACGTTTCTCTCTTTCAAGTTTGTTCAACTCTTCCGTGTGGTAATCCAGTAAAGTTTGTATGTAATAAAAGTGTTGACCAATCCACACATTAGAAAATGAAGGGACGACGACGTTTCGGTCCGTCCTGGACCATTCTCAAGTCGACCATTCTCACAATCGACTTGAGAATGGTCCAGGACGGACCGAAACGTCGTCCCTTCATTTTCTATTGTGTGGATTGGTCAACATACTTCAGCCACGTTATTGTGACTCATTGCCTGTAATAAAAGTAGTTTTTTACTTTAGTTGACCAAACAACACACTAGAAAGTGAAGGGACGACGACGTTTCGGTCCGTCATGGACCATTCTCAAGTCGATTGACCTGCCTTTTTTATTTTAATTTGAGTTAAAACTAACGTAGAAATATGACGAAGCCAAACCCATCCAAACATAACTAAATAAGTAATTCTTGTTCTTAATGAAATATGATAATATTAATTCGAATAAATCCATTTTATATATTTTTGAAATAACGAAAAGTACTCTCCCTGTTAGGCAAATCTGACCTTGACTACTAGACCGAGTAGTGCGTTCTAGCTACTAGGTACGACATATATCATCCTATTCTCCTCTTTAGATAGTAGTTTTTGTAACTATGTGCACCATAGTATAAAGATTGCTGTTCTAAGCAATTAGATAGTAGAACTTTGTAGAGTTCATAAAGTTTTCCACTTTATAGAGGCGGAAAAAATGAGGCAAAAAACAAACTTAAATATTCCTTGGCCTAGTATACCACACAAATGTACTATATTAGGCCTCAGATATCGTGTATTAGGACCAGGAAGGTCAGGTTAGGTTAGTTTGTCTTTGCAACATAAGTAGAAAATAGTTTTCCGGTTTGTCCAATTCAATAATGCCGATTTCTTCTTTCTAATTTCGTTGTATGTCGGTGTATATATACTATGGTCCTCATCGTTACTATAAGTACTACCAAAACAGGAGGATGGGTAGCATATATATATATATATATATATATATATATATATATATATATATATATATAAATATATATATATATATATATATAATGTGTGTGTGTGTGTGTGTGTATACATATACATATATATACATATACTTTTATTACAGGCAATGAGTCACAATCCACACATTAGCGCAGTCAATTCTTCTCAGATTCAGCTGCAAGACAGTTCCTTGCTGGACAGCAGAAGCTGATCCATACCTTCTGTTGGAAAGGTTAACACTCATGTTGACAACTTCAGAATCTGTACTAGAATGAATCAGGATTCTCTATCTTTAAGAAATAACATTAACTCTTTCAGCTCGATTATGGCTGCTTGATTGGTCAGCTAACTCCACCACATATCATTAGTCCATTTGAAGTAAGTTTAACTCTAATTCGCAAACTATTTACTGTTAAAAATAGCAGTATCAAAATTATAGGCAAACATTTGATTTACCAACAAAATACTCCTTAACAAAAAGAGTTAAGGTTGGCACGACATGAGACTACATGCAATTAGGGCTTTCACCAACAATCAAAACTATTCTCGAATGTGTTTGAGAACACGAAGAACTTATTTGGTCTAGTGAGACATAAGAGGTTCTCCACAGTCCCTTAACAGTGAGCAGTATTGACAAGCATTATTGGTGAGTCAAACATTGTAGCATCCAATAATTCTTATAACATTCGACGCGCCTCACTTGCTCATTAACCTAGATTTCTAACTACCCTCCCATACGTCTATTCACATTCAGTCATTCACGTTCTCCCAACTTTCCCCTTTTCTACTTTTTTCTACTTTTCTACTTTTTTTTCTACTTTTTTCTACTTTTCTACTTTTCCAAAATCTTTTCTACCACTCTTTCCCACAAGCCCTCCTCCCCGCACTTACCTTCTATTCCACTCTGCCCTCCTGGCTGTTGTGGATGGTCAGTTGCATGGTGCGTCAGCCAGTTCAGCATGAGAGATGGGCTGGCGCTTGGGGCGGACAACGGGCTTCCTATCGCACCCCCACACGACCCGCAGGGGAATTCGCCCTCCCTGCCAGTACCTCGGTTCTGGGCGCTCCTGTCTGTTCTCATTCTCTGGTGTCTGCTTTTCATTGCTCTCTTCTGACTGCTTTAATTGTGTTTCTTCCCCTGTCTGCTTTTAATTGCTTTCTTTTGATTGTTTGAATTGTTTTTTCTGACTGCTTTTCATTGCTTTAATTTTTTTCTGTTTGCTTTCATTGCTATCGTCTGGTTGTTTTCTTTGTTTTCTTCTGCCTGCTTACATTTGTTTTCGTCTCTCTGCTTTTTTCTTCTGTATGAGTTTATTTTCTTCTTTCAACTTATAGTATTTTCTTCTGTCCGCTTTCATTTTTTTTTACATCTACTCTCATTGTTTAATCTTGGCTAAATTGGTTGTTCTTAATCCCGATGCTATTTTCTATGTTCAATATTTTTTTTTCATTATAACTGCATTCACTGTATTACGGTCTCATTTCATTGTTTTAATTTTGTTTACTTGTTTTAATAAGCTACTTATTGCCAGCATTCAATTTTTTTCGATTTGTTGTAGGTGTTTATAGTCAACGTTCGTTATTTTTGCTGTCTATTTCCGTGGTTTTTATATCTGTTTCGTAACAATGCGTTATGATGTTTTAATTAACCAATTCATAGTCTATATAATAATCTAATAACCAGTGTTGGCAATTATTATATTTTTTATTGCAAAAAAGGTTCGATGAATATATATATATATATATATATATATATATTATATATATAT
>WNGS01167840.1:9410859-9421236 GCA_020271785.1 Procambarus virginalis | reverse complement strand
TCTGGGTGAAAGTCTCAGGGAACATCTATCGCGATTTATATCAGCATTTTAGTGCCAGTAGATAAACGTTATAACACAAACTCTGTAGACCTCAGAAAAAGCGAAATCTACGTGCACTAGCTATTGCATCTGTCATACTGCCAAGCAAGATGATACATCCAATAAAACCAGCTGATCTGATGGAACTATTGCTTGGCTTAAACTCTGTTACAAGTATCATTGGGAGTCTGTATCACGTGCTGATGTAGACCAAACGTAAACTGTCACCAACTAATATGGAGACAGTTTACCCTGCATCACTATACGATAGAATGTGCAACGAAAAAAGAATTTAGAGTTAACTCTATCAAACATGTTCCAAACATGTGTAAATGTTTAATTAAAAATGATGAGCTACCAGAAATCTTAGCCATGTATTCCAAGAGATTATCTACTGCATGTAGTGCGTCCAAATACGTCATTGGAACCTTTACATATGCCACCACATGGTGTAGAGTGTAATACTAGGTAAATTAGGATTATATATGTAACTAGGTTCCCGCAAATATATATATATATATATATATATATATATAATATTATATATATATATATATATATATATATTATATATATATATATATAATTGTATATATATATATAGTACTTGCTATAATCCAACTTTACGCACAGGGGTTCCAAGTATCTTACCGTCCTGCTAACACAATAGGTGAGTGAATCTCCAGGAGTCTCCCACGTGGTATTGCTGCCGATGGGGTGAGGTCACGGTCAGAGTCAGGTCCACTCTGCTCACTGCCACAGTACTTCCTGCATCAACTATTTTCAATTACGCTACTTATACTGTTTTTCTTCACTACCTTATGGGTTTGGTCAAAACCCAAGGGTTTTTTCATTCACTTGTACACACTTTTTCACTTCGAAGTTGCCCGATTACCCCTCCCACGCCACTAGTGAACCAGGAGCTCCCAAACCCACGTCCACTCGACACGATGGTCACAGTAAAAGTGTGTGTGTGTGTGTGTGTGTGTGTGTGTGTGTGTGTGTGTGTGTGTGTGTGTGTGTGTTGTGTGTGTGTGTGTGTGTGTGTGTGTGTGTGTGTGTGTGTGTGTGTGTGTGTGTGTGTGTGTGTGTGTGTGTGTGTGTGTGTGTGTGTGTGTGTGTGTGTGTGTGTGTGTGTGTGTGTGTGTGTGTGTGTGTGTGTGTGTGTGTGTGTGTGTGTGTGTGTGTGTGTGCATGCATGAACGAAATATCCTCTTGGTCTACCTGGCCTAACGGAAACCAGATTAAGTCCCGGCTGCAATTCTTCCGTACAATGTCGCTATGATGACATTTAACAGGCGTCTAATGTGGGTACGAGGTATCTGGAGAGAAGGAGCTGATCAATACGGCTGTTCCTACCACTGCTTGGCTTCAAGTGAGGTCTCCAAACTCTCGCCTCCGCCAATGAGATCTCGCGAGAAGCCAGGCTGTCTCACTCTAATTGGTTGATGTTCACAGCCCTGATATCATTCACCAGCCACATTGTACCACGTGCCATTTACCTCTAATTGGCTGCATGGGGACGCCAAGACGGAAGTAGTCAGAAAGTCCAATTATAAGCCATCTTCCAGACTCAGGACACAATACAAATGACATAAGTTAAATATCAAATATTTCCTAACACGTAAACTCTCATCATAACAATGTATATTAACAATGAATATTGATTGTAGAAGACGTGCACGAGTCGTTGAATGTGATGAATACATATACTTCTCACTTTAATATTCAGCAAAGTGAGTCTGTAGCTATATAACGAATACTTGTCTGCGTGGTTGAGCAGACGGACCAGAGCAGGTGGCCTCAGAGGAGCAGGTGACGGTGAAGGAGGGAGCAGCAGCCTCAGTCGAGTGCAGAGCCAAAGGCACCCCTCACCTACCCTAACCTGGAGCAGAGAGGCAGCAGACAACCATAACATGTGAGTACCTCTGAACACCTGCTTTCATCTATGATGAGGTCATATATATATATATATATATATATATATATATATATTATATATATATATATATATATATATATATATATATATATATATATATATATATATATATATATATATATATATATATATATATATATATATATATATTACTTCGTTCTTTCCTGCTCCTCTCTACCACCTTCTCCACTTCCTGTCTACTAGTCCCTTCCTCCCCCAGACCCTCTCACTTCTCCCTAAGTCTCTTTTATCACTCTATTTCTCGATCCCTTCTCTCCTTCTTCTCCTCTTCTTCCTCCCTATTCCGTTCTCTTCCTCCTCTCCTTTCTTCTTTCTCCTGTTCCTCCATTTCTCCCTACCATTTCTTGTCCACACCTCTCTCAGTTTGATCACTCACCCGTTTAACATCTTTTGTTCCAGTCCGGAAAAAGCAAAATCAAAGAGAACAAACACACACATGTCGAGAAAGGAGGCGTCTGGATGTATTGGCAGTGTGTGTGAGTGTTTGAGTTTGTGAGTGTCATTTTTTTTCCTGAATTTGCGTTTGTATTCGAAACAGAAGTGTGAAATCCAAGGACCTGGAATCATGACGTATCTTATACATACATACGCTTCATATACATGATGTATATTAAATATTACACCTCTGGAAAGTGTATTGTTCAGTTTACAATGATGTTACAGATCTCCTCTGTTCGTAGTCTTCATATTACGTTAGTATCATCACACAAACATTTGTATGATTGAACTTGCTTCACTAGGCAGGTTGTGTATATTAGGAGCAGGTAGTTAGCGCGCCAGCACAGTTACAGCCCCGCTCCTGTGCCAGGTAAGTCCACTACGGGCTCACCATAGCTCGTGCTACTTGCCCCGCTCCTGTGCCAGGTAAGTCCACTACGGGCTCACAATAGCCCGTGCTACTTGCCCCGCTCCTGTGCCAGGTAAGTCCACTACGGGCTCACCATAGTCCGTGCTACTTGCCCCGCTCCTGTGCCAGGGAAGTCCACTACGGGCTCACCATAGCTCGTGCTACTTGCCCCGCTCCTGTGCCAGGTAAGTCCACTACGGGCTCACAATAGCCCGTGCTACTTGCCCCGCTCCTGTGCCAGGTAAGTCCACTACGGGCTCACCATAGCCCGTGCTACTTGGAACCTTTAGTTCCGAGTAGCTGAATCTAAAACAACATAGCGCGCCAGGCATTAACGGCTGTGGGCGAGGTATGAAGAACAAGAACTCACACTCTCGTAATCACTGATAAGTAGTCACTGATAGGGACTTAATTATTTCCTTATAGAGAATTGCCGTTTAATTGGAAAATAATGTCAAACTTTATTTCCATAAGGCTTTACAAAATAATAACAGTAATGGTAATAATACCAGTATTTATAAACAAATAATTGAGATATAAGTCGTGAAATGTTATCTTACGGAATATAAAATGGGGTAACGAAGGATTGCTTTTCAGTTCTGGCGTCTAATTCTTTACGTGAAACACATCTAATATTCTCATATCAGATCTTACATAATGTTTATTGTGTACTCAAGCAAATCAGAAATGTAGGAATTTTTGCAGTGATCACGTATTAAAGGAGAATTTTCGTTAACTTCGAAAGAATTACGTTTGAAGTCATACTTTTAATGGGAAATACCCATGACATTGTTTATGCTAAGCTTAAGAAGCTGAACCAGCTTCATGTGCATAAGAAGAACGTCTGAAAAAGGAAACCTCAAAAGACCTTTTGGGCCACAAGAAGCAGCTGCCATTTATATCCACCAAAACTCATTCTTAAATATTTCAAACCTACGCTTGGAGCTAGCCAGCGATACCACGCATGTCAGCCAGCCTCCACAGTCAGAAAATTATAATAATAATTCATCGTGTCCGGGGACAGGTAGCCAGAGTGTATTCATACACGTTAGGCTTATATCGAGGTCCACCCTTCCCCCCCCCCCCCCCCTCCTCCAAAGTTCGAATTACTGACTCCGCCATGGATGCAACCCCCACAACATGCTGACAGATCCATTACGTGAAAGGTAACGCGCCCAACCATTTCTATCCCGCCCGGAATTCGAACCCGGAATTCTCAATTGTGAGTCGAGAACGAACCCGACTGTGCTACCAGGACCTTTAAGATGACTATTAATTAATGTTTTTAGATCACGAAAGTGTTGGAATAGTGTACAAAGTAAGTTCCAATCCGGCGAGAGCTTATGACGATAAATTTGAAGTTTATCTGAGGATAATATAGATGAAGAATGGTCTCTTAACTGCTGCCTACTTACTGCAAGTACATGGAAAATGAAGTTTTGAAGAGTGTATACGTTTAAGTATTTGTATTCAGTGGAATATCTTTGTTTTAGAAACTGAGAAGTGAGATAAAGCTTTATATATATTGCAATATAGAGAGAGTAGCTATTACACATGATGTATTATAAAGAGAATAGCATTCAAATATTCGCTCCGTAAAACTTCCTTTTTATGGACATACGGGAGTAAGTGGAAGAGCAATGAGAGAGAGAATACTAACAGAAAGATGTCTGAGAGTCACAGTTTTCGAATTAGGAAGCAGTTAGAGAAGATAGAGACATTTTGTTTTGTTTTTGTCTGACTAAGACAGGGATGGAAGCTACAGTGACACACTCGACTTCTATGAACAACAGAAGTCTCTGATCTTCGGTCTTCAGAAAACAAGCCCGCAAGATCTTGAGACTGAAAGTGAACCCGCAAATGCAGAAGAAAGAGCGAAAGATCGCACGTTAATCTTACCATTTTTTATGGTTGCCGCCGGAGGCGGCTAGTTTATTGTGCACCCCATACACATCCTGTGAGCGGTAGCGCTAAAAGCATTACAGAGGGCACAAAAAGTTTTTGTCAGACCTCATCTTAGATTATTACATAAACAATTTCATCGATCCTTCACACCTTATAGTTACATGTCAGCTAGTTACAGAAAATGTTCTAGTTCAAGAACAATATATTACAGAAAGTCGTTATACATTATTGGTAGGTCTTAGCGCTAATACATAATGGTTTGACCAATGGAGATATCACAGTCATAGGGAGCTGCTGTTTACTATTAGTCTTCACAATACACACTTGTTTCTTAATCTCATATGTCGTTTATCTACTGGAAGAGAAATATGGATCCATGCAAGGATTTCAGGTATCTTATTACCCTTGGTAATAAGATAGGTTGCCATATTATATAGCAATGAACTTAGATTTATCATTAAATTGCTCAATTTTACTACAATCCAAGAAATATGGTTAAGTGTGTGTCCCTGTCTTTGTCCACAAACTTACACTTTACTTCATCTAGATTCCTTATACAAGCCGAACTGTCAGAGATACTGTAGCCAAGTCTTATACGAGCTGTGACAACACTTTTAGTCTACTGACTTTGTTATTTACCCCACACACATGTTTTACTCGACACATTTCATTGTGATAAACAATGGACCTGCTAGTTCCAGTTTGCACTGTTTCACTTTCTTCAAATTCATCCAGGAGTTCTCGTCTAATGACAACTTTCAAGGGGCCTATTTGATAACTCAAGATTCCGTCAATACTGTCTTATTTACGCAGTTAGCAAGGGCGTCAACTTTGTCATGTTCCAGCAGGCCAATGTGAGAAGGAATCCACAACATTTTCATATTTACCCTCTTGCTTAGTATGCTTATATATCTTCGTCTAGCTTCCGAGACAGCACGTTATTACTTGATTGCAAACTGTTTATTGCTAGTAGTGAGGAAAGGGAGTCGAAATAATTAAGCTGTCTACTTCAGTGTTGTCAATAATCTTGAGTGCTACTTAATCTTACCACTTCAGAAGAAACCTGTGCAAAATTACACGCATTATTATGGCCCATAGGACCAACCCAGGGGTCTCCCTGCACATTCCTTGGGGCCTTCTTCCTCTCCACTTCCTCCTCACATCCAACACTGCCTCCGCCTCCTTTGTTCATCATCCCCCTCCACCCACCCATTTCTTCCACCCACCTCCTTACTTTCCCACCCACCTTCTCCTCTTCATCTCTTCTTCACCCACCTAACTCCTCACCCAATTCTTCCTTCGTTCTCCCCACCTCCGGTCTCTTCAACTCCATAAATAACATCAAGCACCTTCAAGTACCTGCACTGCTAGTCCAATGAGTCCATTCATCAATACTTCAACTCTTGTCATTTGGCCTAGCTACGGGGATCAAATGGAATGACAGAACTGTCAGACTACTAACACAAATCTCATTATATTCAAGACCAAAACGCAAAAACCGAGTTTCTACTTGGATAAATATACGTTCTCAAACCTGTGGCAGTTGTCCTCCTACTCTGAAATTGATCTAACCTAAGACACACAAATTATAGAGGCTCGATCTGTACAAAGTAGCCAACATAGGCCATAATACAACAATAAACTAAACCAATAAACACAAAACAGTGCGGATGTTTACATTCACTACCACCGGAAATTGTGCCTGTACTAGAAAAAGATAAATTCAGAAGCCATCTGAAGCCTACGGGAATATTAATCAGCGAAGTTCTCTCACCGTTAAAGCAGAAGTGTCACCAGATGTAATCTTTCCCAGCAGCGTTGGTGTCTTTAGTGTCAGATGCCAGCCAATTGGACCTAAAGAACCTGCTGAAGAAGGAATCAATAAGGATTCTGTATCTTCACGCTGACACATGCTCCTGAGTACTCATAACTCCACACCACCTGCCGGACGTCCGTACACTTGAGTCACAAAGTACAGTAACTAAAACTAAACTGCATATTTTAAACGGAGTCTACAAAAGTTCAGAAAGATGGCTGAATAGTAGCATTCGATTTCTTATTGCTAGCACTTCTTGTTGTGATTCCTAATAGATTTTGAGTATATATATATATATAGATATATATATATATATATAGATATATATATATATATATATATTAATATATATATATATATATATATATATACATATATATATTATATATATATATATATATATATATATGATATATATATTATATATAGATATATATATATAATTATATAGATATATATATATATACGAATTTTCTCTATATTTCTATGTTCTTTTTATTCTCTGTCGGTGGTAATAAAAAATATCATTCTCCAAAATTCTTTTTAATTGTCTGACGCTGAACGCGTTTCGTAATGCTTATTACATTTTCAAGACTTAATTTACACACACATTCATCGAACTTATTCTCATTTGGGTGAGGTGATATGGTACAAAGTTTTGGATGAGGTGAACAAACTTATGACAAACACAAGACAGAACACGGAGCAATGGGTATAAACTTGGATATGAGAACTGCAGAAGGCCTATTGGCCCATACTACCTCTTGTTGCTTCAACATTGGTTCAGGGTCTTGAAGTTGGTAGAATATAGTTGTGCATTAATTGACTGTTGACTGCGGGTGTTGACTTTGTGATGTGTAGTGCCTCACTGATGTCGAGCCACCTGCTTTCACTGTACCTATCGATGATTCTGTGTTGTTTGTTTAAGATTTCTCTGGTGAGGGTCTGGTTGTGAGAAGAGAAGTTCTCATCACCAGAGAATCTTAACAACAACACAGAAATATCGATAGGTACAATGATAGCAAGCGGCTCGACATCAGTGAGACACTTCATATAAAAAAAGTCAACACCAGCTGAAAATCCCTTCTATTCATGAATCCTCGTATCCAAGAGAGAGAGACAGAGTCGGAGACAGACAGACAGACAGAATAGCAGACATTACTAACTCATATGGGCCATTAGACCTTCTGCAGTTTCCTTAATTTCATCATCATTAAGTTTCTCACTATCCAACCTAATATCCATTCTCCCTTCCCCCCCCCCCCTTAATCACCATTCCCCCCCCCCACGCTTCCACATTCCCCCCCCCCCCACGCTATCACACCCCATCTCACCCAAGGTGGCCGAGCTCACAGAAAAAACAAAAAGAAAGACAGGTGTCCCCTTTGCATGGGTCTCTCCCTCCATGGCTTCTGATTGCTGGGAGAAGCTTCCTAGTAAGTTGGCCATGCAGGTGAAGCCGAGGCGTCGATGTGCCAATCACGGCCGAGCGAGGCATCAAAGGGAGTGGCAGGTGTTGTGCTTGACAGATGGGTGGGGTGGGGCTTCCTCCCTATCTCTATATACCACTTTTTTTTTTGGGGGGGAAAAGGGGGGTTCTGGTTGGTACGTTGATTATTCAGCTGCACAAAATCTTTGGATATCATTCGCTCTGGCAGTCTTGACTGTGTAAATCTGAGGTTAAAAGTTTTTAACATTTGTGCAATAAATGTTTTTTTATGTGTATTTTCATTTATTGTAGTGTTTTTGCTATATGTCTATAAATGTATCAATTACTGATGCAAAATGAACTGAGTAGTGTTGAAAGATGACATATGAATGCAGAATTGATTACGTATCTCATAAACACAAACACACACACGGAGTGTATTGTGTGTAGGTGAATAAACTACACCAGTGTATTCACAATACACTGTGTAGGTACTATTATTCATTGTCCTGATCAATATATACACACAGGACATCAATAAAAATAGATGTGTTTATTAATGACAAAATATGCTGACGTTTCATGAAGGAGACATATTTCATCGCACAAATAACTAAAAAAATAAAAATGTACAGATAAAGCAAGTTCATAATCCCAAAATCCCAAAATCCCCATCACCCTCTCTGCTGTCTATATTCCCCCGACACGGCGGAGCCATATAGTCCAGTTGCAAACATTTTTAACCCAAGCCAACAACTAACTGAATGAGGCCTAATGGGAATCAGAAAACCTTTGCTCCCAAGTCTTAACTGAACTGTTCTCTGGCGGTTCTTGCCGGAACCCACAGGGTTTCTCTTAGGTGTTGACCTTTTGGGTTGGTTCCGTAGTGGCTCGTTTGCTGGATTCCTAATATGTCGCTACGAGCGTTAAGGACTAATGAGTCAATGCATTGGTTAAGATACACGAGGCTGCCTGCATAGCTACGCTGTGTGCATAGGGCCAAACCCCTTCAGTGGAGTGCCAGTGCCAAGGGGGGCATAACCCTCCAGCTATCACCTGTTGACCACTCGGGGGCGCCGAAGATAGAAATAAATGCAGTTTTCCCAAGCAATATATAGGTAAAAAGAGTTGTGGTGTATTCACCTAGTTGTGTTTGCAGGGTGGAGCTTTGCTCTTTCGGCCGCCCTCTCAACTGTCAATCAAACTGTTTACTAACTACACTATTTTTTTTCTCCACACCACACACACATACACACACCCCCAGGAAGCAGCCCGTGACAGCTGGACTAACTCCAAGTTACATATTTACTGCTACGTAACAGGGGCATTCTAGGGTGAAAGAAACTTTGCCCATTTGTTTCTGCCTCGCGGGTTCGATTCCCGCGCCACAGAATTACGATACTCGCGCTATCCACCAGGCTACCAGGCCCCCGAGGTGGTGTGTGTGTGTGGGTATGTCTGTGTGTGTCTGTGTGTGTGTGGCGTGAGGTCTGGAGTTGCGTGTGTGTGCGTGCTTGTGACTGTGAATATGGATGTGAGTGTAAAGGTGAATGTCTGTGCGTGCGTGCGTGTAAAGAGGGGAATAGAAGTTGGAGGAGGGAAAGAGGGAGATTTTTTTTTGTATATTAGGTTGGAAAAGTGGAATGTTAGCGGTAACATGTGTAGGGGAGTGGTAATAAAGAGTGAGAAGGAGAGGGGAGTGTAAGTGAAGAGCTCGGTGAGGGGAAGTAGGGCGGAAGCGAGAAGACGAAGAGGAGAGAGAGAGTAGGAGAACAAAGGAGGAGAGAGAGAGAGAGAGGAGAGGAGAGAGAAGGAGAGAGAGAGAAGGAGAGAGAGAGAGAGAGATAGAGAGAGAAGGAGGAGAGGAGAGACTAGAGGGAGAGAGAGAGAGAGAGAGAGAGAGAGAGAGAGAGGAGAGGAGGGAGTGGGAAGAGAGAAAGAAAAGGAAAAGGAAGAAGAGAGAGAGAGCGAGAGAGAGAGAGAGGAGAGAAACACTCGTTTAGTGCCAGGCGTACCATAGAACCGCGTGCTTGGTCCCTTGCGGAATACCAACCACAACAACCTACGTCTGCACACCATCCCTAAGCTCCAGGCTAACGCTGATGACTATACTCTAACCTTCTCATATCCAAACGAGAAAATGGCAACTGTTATGAGGTTCATTAACCACATTTACATCAATATTTGCTTAGTATATGCAATAGAAAATTGCATTTGCTGTAGAGAAAAACATGGCAATATTCTTTGAAGAGCCACGCGGAGCCGAGCAAGTAAGACAGCCAAGGATTCCTAAGATACATATTTCGCCCCTTTCGACAGCCGCGGTTGCAAAACCTGTAAAACCTTATGAGAAGTATAAATTCGCTCCCATCTTTAGC
>WNGS01167840.1:9407203-9409859 GCA_020271785.1 Procambarus virginalis | reverse complement strand
AAGGAACACAGAGCATTCAGGGAAAAATTTGCCATTTACTCTGAATACATGAGTGTTCGCTTCTCCTACCACCCCCCCTTTTTTTATGGTGTACACTTACTTAAGCAAGGTTATACAGTTACTATCTGATTGTATACAAAAAATGAAACATTAAGAGGACACAAAAAAGTTCGCTTCCTAGAGACTAGATTTCCTCGAACTCCTCCGACGTCGGGCAGGACCGAGGATGCAGCGAGCATTCCCCCTCTGGATCGCGACACTGAGGCGCTGAAAGAGAAAAACTTGCCGCTCTAGGGTCTCTTGTGGTGTAATGAGCTTGGAACCAAGATCCTTAAGAAACCTTCTTGCGCTCTCTCCCCATGGGCCTAGGGTCTCAGACCCTATTGGAACGAAGTTGTACGATGATCTAATTGCCTGTACTTGGCTGACTTGTCTCTTTCTCTGTGTGTCGCTGCGGCTCCTGCTGTGCCGGCAGAGAGGTTGATGTATGTGGCTGCCAGGGTGGATACGCAAGTATAGTCCCATGCCAACTGTCTGCCACCCTTCCACGAACGCAGTGTGATTCCGTCTGGTCGGCTGGCAAAGCTAACAGAGTCACGGTTCAGAAGATTGCGGGGCTCTCTCTCCGCTGGACACTGAGCAGAGGCAAGGCTTCTTTTAATGATGATGTAGTTTACTTCGTCGTGGCTATGTGCCAACCACCAGATTTTCCACAGTGCAGGCCATGCAATCCATATTCGTCAGCATCTGCCTCGCCGCAAATACACCTATGAACAGTGTGGATAGGGGCAGCAAGACGGAGAGCGACTGCAATACGGAGCTCCTGCGGATCAAGACGTGTGCCTGTCGCAGACATTGGGACTGCCAAAAGGAAGTCCCCTGCATGTGGAGCCTGCACAGCTGTGAGGCGTGCACGATCACTGGGGTTGTTGCTGCCTCCAGCAAAGCTGTGGCTTCTTTGTCTGCAATGGGGCTGTCCCAACTGGATTGTCTTGGCTTTCGGCATGGCTGGTCTGAGTGCTGGGTCTGCCATGGCACCCCATTTCGTGTCGCATTCCGTGTAGTGGGGGTCCTGTATCCCCTACATCACTGAGGGTGTCAGGTAGAATTTCCTTAACCAGGTCATCTGATGCTGAGGAGGAAGACAGGAAGGCTGGGACAGCAAATTGGGTGGCGGTGCGGACACCCAAGCCACCGAGTCTAACAGGAAGAGTGGCTTGTTTCCACTGGCATTCGTTGAGGGAGAGGTTAACAACTTTTTTCCAGCATGGTCTTCAGTAAGAGGTCAACTTTTCAAGCTTTCGGTTGTCGTAAGATGGGGTGCCCTCAGAAGTAGGTTAGCCTCGGAAGGGATAGGCATTTGGTGAGATAAAAAGCATCGTGGGCATCGATGTCACCTATTCTGTTCTTCCATCCTCCTAAGGTCTGCGATTTTCTTGTCAAGGATCTCCTCAATGGCGTTATATGGCAATGGATGGCAATGGCAATATATCCATTGCAATGGCAATGGATTATTATATTATATATATATATATATTATATGCAACAAGCCTGAATGGTCCCCAGGACTAGATACAACTGAAAACTCACACCCCAGAAGTGACTCGAACCCATACTCCCAGGAGCAAAGCAACTGGTAACTACAGGGCGCCTTAATCCGCTTGACCATCACGACCGGAC
The DNA here is from genome assembly GCA_020271785.1 of Procambarus virginalis. NCBI lineage: Eukaryota > Metazoa > Arthropoda > Malacostraca > Decapoda > Cambaridae > Procambarus > Procambarus virginalis. The sequence goes on along the minus strand of WNGS01167840.1, from coordinate 9,408,179 downwards.
ATAAGGAAGTGATAGCCTGAGCTATATGAACCACTTCCCCGCCGGCACCTGGATGGTTATCTTGGGCATAGCATTTTATCAAATCACCTCATTTTTTTTGGGGCAACACGTGAGGAACACAAATGCAAACAAGCCTGAATGGTCCCCAGGACTAGATACAACTGAAAACTCACACCCCAGAAGTGACTCGAACCCATACTCCCAGGAGCAAAGCAACTGGTAACTACAGGGCGCCTTAATCCGCTTGACCATCACGACCGGACATAAGGAAGTGATAGCCTGAGCTATATGAACCACTTCCCGCCGGCACCTGGATGGTTATCTTGGGCATAGCATTTTATCAAATCACCTCATTTTTTTGGGGCAACACGTGAGGAACACAAATGCAAACAAGCCTGAATGGTCCCCAGGACTAGATACAACTGAAAACTCACACCCCAGAAGTGACTCGAACCCATACTCCCAGGAGCAAAGCAACTGGTAACTACAGGGCGCCTTAATCCGCTTGACCATCACGACCGGACATAAGGAAGTGATAGCCTGAGCTATATGAACCACTTCCCCGCCGGCACCTGGATGGTTATCTTGGGCATAGCATTTTATCAAATCACCTCATTTTTTTGGGGCAACACGTGAGGAACACAAATGCAAACAAGCCTGAATGGTCCCAGGACTAGATACAACTGAAAACTCACACCCCAGAAGTGACTCGAACCCATACTCCCAGGAGCAAAGCAACTGGTAACTACAGGGCGCCTTAATCCGCTTGACCATCACGACCGGACATAAGGAAGTGATAGCCTGAGCTATATGAACCACTTCCCCGCCGGCACCTGGATGGTTATCTTGGGCATAGCATTTTATCAAATCACCTCATTTTTTTGGGGCAACACGTGAGGAACACAAATGCAAACAAGCCTGAATGGTCCCCAGGACTAGATACAACTGAAAACTCACACCCCAGAAGTGACTCGAA
>WNGS01167840.1:9397203-9404703 GCA_020271785.1 Procambarus virginalis | reverse complement strand
ATTGAGGAATGAGAGTAAAAAAAAGATATGTCCTGAATGACAATTCGAGGAGTGAGGTGTGAGGAAGGAGGAAGTGTTGGAAACGAAAAATGAACACATGGAGGTATGAGGAACAAAGAATAGAAAAAGAGAGCAAAGAAGGGTGTGACGAACGGAAAAAAGAGAATAGATAAGGATTATTTGGAACGGGAAAAATCCCCCAGATCGTATGCGACGAACAATAGAGACGGAAAAGTGACATGAGAAGCAAGAATGAGTAAACAGTGAAGAGGGTGTAAGGAAGAAAAGAAATGGAAGAGGAAGCAGTTATAAGGAAGGACTGACAAATGTGAAGAACGAGAAGAGGAGAAATGTGAGCAACAAGATAGAGTCAGAAAGAAAAGAGGAAAGAGAGGAGAAGAGCGAGAGTATGAGAACAGGTTGCAGGAGACAGATGAGTTCAGGTTGAAGCAGAAGGAATGAAAGCTGTAGGAATACATTATAATTCAGAGCGGAGACCGGCCAGTGTTAGGGGGACACAGGAAGAGGTAAAGAAATGAGAAGGGCAGCACAGCGAAGGGTGGACGATGGTAAGCCGGAAGGAATGAGAGAGATAACTGACGTAGATAAAGAACAACGAGAGAGAGAGAGGAGAGGTGGAGAGAGCAGATACCGGAGTATAGAGCTGGTGTCTGAGAGAGAGAAGAGAGTGTAGACGAGAGAGAGGAGAGAGAGAGTAGAGAAGTGATGATATGGGAGACTGAGAGAGAGAGGAGAGAGAGATGAGAGAGAGAGAGAGGACAGAGACGAGAGGGCGAGAGAGAGAGAAGAGAGAGAGAGAGGTGAGCGAGAGAGAGAGGGAGAGAGAGAGATAGAGAAGAGTGCAAATAACGTGCATTGCATACTTAAATCACAGAACGAACTAACGCTAAGCGTGAAATCTATCCTCATGTTTTCCTGCGTCAGAATTGATTAGAACCCCAGAGCGCCACAGAAGGACGAGTATATTAAAGTGGTACATCGAAACTAAGCGGTTGATATGCACACTGAGGTATGAATTTGGGCACAAGCTTACAGAAAGAAAAAGGAAAATGTATATGTTATCTCTAAGAATGTTTGGTAATATGCTTATTGCTTGTGATGTGTGTCTATGTATTGTATAAACACGATGACTGCACGGCGGAGAAAATAGCTGAGCTACCTCATCCCTTTTGTGTGTGTTTATACCTCATTAAAATTATTTCCAATTTCAGTTTCAAAAGCAGGTAGCTTAAACAGTACACTGAAGGAAGTTGAATAGTTGGGCATGGCCTCGATACTCACAACCTTTATATAAAGGTGAGTGTGTACATAGATATAAAGGTACTCTTAAATGTTTCCTCTCCCTTATTCTAATCCTCCCTCCTCCCCTCTTAAGTCCCTACCCACCAATCTGCTCCCTCACATCATCCTTCCGTATCTTAGAACACTCTTAAAATTCCTCACTCAGACCTCTGTTCTAACCTCACAAGTCCCTTCTTCTCTAAACCCTAGCAATCCACCCCCTCTTATCCTGCCACGCCTCCTCTCTCCCCCCATTCCATTTTCCCCCATTCCACTCCACCAAACCCCAACCTTAACACCCTCCCTCACCCTTCCATCCCCCTTCCTGTTTATCCCTTAGACAAGCAACTCTGTTCCCCCTCGTCTCATTAATATCATAGTGAATGCAGTCTCATTTTCCTCCCTCGTAGTGATGTCATTTCGTGAAGCGGTCATGCATGAATTATTCACTGCCCCCCCGCTTAAAATGACTAAATAGTTCAATTGCTCTACATATTGATAATGGGCTTGGTTTAATGAAGCTTATCAAATTGAAAATAAAAAATTGTCTCGTCTATATTCAGTTTGCGTCATTTTAATTTTGTGTTACTCGTTTTTGTTTAAATTTCACTGATAAAATTAATACTTTAAAATTTAAGGTTTCATTATTTATGTTTACCTAATTGTTATAATTATTTCATCATAATTGCACTTACCTTCAATACAAATTTCATTGTTTAGCCTAGTGGTTTTAAGTATTATATCACCTTTAGGTTAATTTATGTATGAACCAAAACATATAATTTACGTAAGATGTGGATTATGTTACTATGGGCCGGTCTCGCCATGAGTTCTCTGATGGTCGGGTGACGATGGTGCAAATCAATCTTAATTATTTCTATAGATGATAGTCAAGGCTTTATTATACAGTGGCTATTATTTTACATTGATTATACTGTAGTTGAAAAATGAGTAAAAAGATGACGAAGCCTTCAGGTAGGCTCGTTCAGGTAGGCTCGTTCAGTCAGGCTCGTCCCACATAGTCTTGCGATATATCCTAGATATGCGAAATACACCAATCAAAGCCGCGGACATATCAAGATGTACACGAGGCACGAGGGCAACATTCCTCCAACAATCTCGACCACCTACGGGCTCTACTCATGCCCATCCCGCACTCCAATGCAGTGAACTTTATGTCATCAATCGCGATCAAATACTAAGTTGTGTGGCCGTTCAATCCCCGACCGTCGTAGGGATTAGGCACACTATAGCATCACGCCTCCCACCCCCCGTCCTCATCCCACCGACACTTACTACAAGTGCAAATAGTCGTTATGGGCTTGGCACGCTTTCTCCTGTGAGGTCCATCCTCAAGCTCTGCATATCCAATCAGCGAACGGATTAGGCGTGGTACTGTCGCTGGTACTACACATCGTAACTGTCTAAATTGACCGATTTCGTAGTCGGGACTTAAACTCATGAAAGCGCAAAGGCAGCTTGTGACATGCTTCATTTTCGTAATTTAGCAGTATCAGCATGTGCAACTTACTATGGCACATATTAAGACAATTCACGGGAAACAACGAAACATGTAAACTTCCACCTTCTCTCTCGAGTCCCCCTCGTAACGCATACCAGTGGATTATACTCTTAATGATAATGATATTTGTGCAAAGAATTAAGGTAGTTTCCCCTAGTTGTCGCTCTGGGCGGGGACAAGCGCCTTCTGTGTTTACGTTCTTGATGGTTCGGAACCACGACACCACACAACTGCCGCTCCTCGTTACAGTGAAGTCACTCCTATCTGTAAGATGTTATTTTTTTTGTTGAGTGTATAAACACCGTCGTTCGTTGTTCGTCGGCGTAACCCGCACGACACTCTGAAGGACTTAAGAAGAGTGTTGACCATGCGAAGCTCAAGAACATATATGAGGTAAGTTCGGCTACGTTATATGAGTTCACAAATCAGTACGTGGTATTTAAACTAGCACGAAGAGAAACATCAGTGCTTGTTAATAGATCCTCAGCGTTACTCGCGGTTCATAACAGCTCCAAGTAGCACGGGCTATGGGTGAGCCGGAGGGACTTACCTGGCAACAGGGCGGTGCTTTGTCGCGTAAAGAAAAGCAGTAACCAGTACGAATATATAGCATTGGAAAGTAGGGGGTTAAGGATTTAGGATAGGACGGATGAAAAGTAATGGTGCCCAACCACCGGATGGTCGGGAAATCGAACGCCGAACATGCAGTAAGCGCGGACCGGCGCGGTACCCACATATATATATGTTTGACCGTGTAGCTGATTAGTATGTGATTCAATGAGGGTTGAGTTCGGTCTGTAGCGTCCCGTCTATGAATGTCATTCAAATGGTGTGAAAGCGTTAGATGCTTAGTAGTATGACATATTTTTTATAAATGAATTTGGTTGAGAAAAATGTTATTTACACTGTGCGGTAATATTAGAAAAGAGCATGCACATTAAGTCTATTAGAACAATGCGATACTATACCTGAAAGGATAAGCACTTTTCGTGAGTTCATGCTTAAGTACGCCATCGAATTATCCATACTCGTGACAAACAAGATTCCATAATCTCATCGACTCACTCCGAGTTGGACATGCACACCCAACACAACACTTTTGACAACTATCAAGGCCGTCAAACCACTTTGCCTTTTACGAGTGTCTGAGGCGTGGCTTGGGAACACCTCATATATGCTGTCGAGGAAGATATTCGACGTTGTTGTGTGTGCTCGTTGCATGAAAAAATCCCTGTTTAAAGTGATTGGATGAAAATCCCTGTTTAAAGTAATTGGATGAAAATCCCTGTTTAAAGTAATTGGATGAAAATCCCTGTTTAAAGTAATTGGATGAAAATCCCTGTTTAAACGGTGAGTTAGGAAAAACTGACAAGCTACATGCAGTGAATGAGCGATGTTCAACAGAGCAGAACGCTCTGGAGTGATTAAATAACTCCCCAGGTGGAGACTTGTGTAATTACTTAGTCTGCTCTATTTACTACCTTGGGAGGAAGGCGTGGCAGTAACGAGAAACACTTTACTTCAAAATACAAACACGAAACCGTTACGTTAACTCCAGACGACAATCAAGAGGCGAGATAAGATACCCATTAGGAGGAAACATCGGCGTATCGTCAACTAAGGTAAGCCTAATAGTGTGCAAACGAATTTCCCATCCTAAAGTTACGCACGATACTAGTTCCAGTAGGGCCCGTGACCGTGGCCCGGTGAAACTCTCAGTAAGTCGTAGGGACTTAAAGTGTAGGACATTATAAGGGAAGTGTGGAGCCAAGCTATGTAAGTTAGCGCGGTTCATATTCTATACGAAATTTGCTCCTATACTTGTATAGAAGTCGATAGAATCGATTATATCGCTATGTCGCCTCTTGTCTACTAATACTGAACTTATAAGATTGGTTTAATAACCTGATATGCTTATTAGTCGTGCCTTATCACTTGCTGTTAATGAAAATCCAAGTGCACCCCTCGACACCACCCCCTACACCCCCCCCACCCCCCACCCCCCCTCGCACCAACCAGCCCACCCATGAGTGTCATGTTCAATTTTTCTGTTATGACAGCCACTGTCATGTCCCAAATCTTCTGAAATGACAGCCAGTGTCATGTCACACTCTCATGTTATGATAGTAACGTTACACAAATTTTTTCCTTTGATTTTGTCAAATCCTTTTACTCCCTGGTACCTTTTTCTGCCGTTGTCATGCATGCTTCCCGCTGCAAGCATGCCGGCCTCTCGTTATATCTGTCATCATTATTTGGACAGGCAGGCCCCTCCACCCCCCCAATCCCTTCCGTCATTCTGATATCCACGTCTGATTTCCTGCCTCTCGGCGCACTTGTCTCTGATTTGCCAGCCGATCCGCTGTAATTGCCAATCTAGCCCTCTGACTGACGTCCCCTGATCTTTGGTCTGTCTGTCGTGACTGGCCGTCCTGGCTGTCCATAAAGCTCTTGAGCCGTACACTGCAGCAGGCGTCAGTTCTTGCTGCTGGCGTGTGCTGCACCTCGGCTGCTGGCGGCACGAGTGCTGCCACAGTCGGGATAGGATTATGGAAACAAGAGTGGAAAGAAAAAAAATGACATATATATATATATGGAAGACTTGAAGATGAGGTTTACCTCCAATGCGTACTCGCCGTACTACTTGGGAGGTCATCCTATCTAATGACACTGCTATAATAGGACAAAATATAATAGATATAAATATATACATAAGGGAGACAGATATATATATATACCCTTACAAATTATTATATTATATATATATATATATATATATTATATAGATATATATATAATATATGTCGTACCTAGTAGCCAGAACGCTACTTGGTCGCATCCTAACGATGCAAGGCCCGATTTGCCTATGAGGCTAGTGATTTCTCATCTTCAACGATTGTTTCAATTGCGTATCTTACTAACTATTATTATCTACTATTACACTTATTACCCTACAACATAACTAGACATATTATGTTAGTTAGGTTAGGTTATAGGTTATGGTTAGTTGGTACGTTGGGTAGGTTTGCCGTCATATATCTATCGTTGTATTTAATCCAATAATAAAACAATTGAATCACCTGCATTACATATGAAATTGAGTTCTATCCTTATCATGAGAAATAAAATAGAGTAAAATATATATTCGCAGGAAAACTTGGCTTATTAGGCAACATTGCTTGCATAGTAGGCCGAGAATGGTTCTGGCTACTAGGTACAGACAATATATCTATAATATATATATATATATATACTGATTTATATATATATATATATATATATACTAGTATATATATATATATATATAATTTATTTATAGTTAAATATGTGCGTACCGACAGTAGCACAGACACGAGGTCTGTACTATCGCCCGCTACTATGCAAGGCTCTATTTGCCTAATAATGCCAAGTGTGATTTCACAGAAACTCTAGATATTTTTCTCTAATTCTTTATTCTTCATGAAATGATAACACGCTACCCTTATCATTATGGTATGATGTGTCCCATTTATTTCTTCTTATTGGAGTTAAAATTCAACGTAGATATCTGGACCGAACCTAACCAACCCTACCCTAACCTGAACCGTAACTTCTATCTTTATAGTTAGGCTTCAGGTTAAGGATAGCCGAAAAAGTAGGTTAGGTAGTCGAAAAACATTAATTCAAGAAAACTTAGCTTGATAGGCAAATGCGGGCCTCTGCATAGTTGGCTGAGAAGTTGCGGTCGGCTACTAGGGGCTCACGACATATAGTCTATATAGTGGTAGTATAGGTATAATATCACACATTATATAGTCAAAGTACCTCATAAGTTCTATATATATATAAGAAAAAAGCGTCTCGAGCAGCAATAATGTAATTACAATTTGACAGTCTTCATTCATTCGGATCATCGATCGTAATTGATTATTGCGCGCTTGCTTAGACTACGGAGACTATTGCTTTCATGACAATTGTCCATAATACTCCTACAAGAGGAGGTATGGATAAGAAAAGCTGAACTTGCCCTAATCAAACTGCAGATTTAGTCTGTCTGAGTAAAAAACAAAGACAAAACAGAACAGCCATATTTCGCATATGTATATATAACCAAAGAAACATCAAAATTAAATGATAGAATAGAACCAAATAATTCACTTTCCTGTGTGAATAGGCAGCAGTCCGTGTGAAAGTTCACGTCAAGGGATGGGTAGTATTTTATATTGGCTAGTGTGGAACACTTGCAGGTACACAAGCAGACGGTGATGGTTGGGCTATAATGCTGGACTGTTGATAATATGCAAGGGGGAGACACAGGGGTACATGTAGAGGGGAATACATTGGAAGGAGCAGCAGACCGAAATTTGACCTTGCAACACAAAACGACACACACACCATCAACCGGCTGCTCAGTTAGGCCCCAATCCGGTCTAGCTCTTCTACACTTTAGGGCTCCGCTTCGCTGTCTGTCAGGTAGACTGTAACTGAAGTGGTGAGAAATCCCGACTAGAGGACACCTTGACGCCATGAACGACCCGTGGACCAAACATGTTTAGAGTAGCTGTACCATCCACCGGGAAGAGCACACGTGATCAGGACGTTGATTGAGTTCATTGTTGCATGCACCGTGAAGTGGCTGGGTGAAGTAGCCTGCTGGGGACTCACTGGGGCGAAATCAGACTTTGTAATTCGTTCAA
>WNGS01167840.1:9378704-9389780 GCA_020271785.1 Procambarus virginalis | reverse complement strand
TGCAAATGCCCTTGCTGCGACTGTAAATGTCCTTGCTGCGACTGCAAATGCCTTTGCCGCGACTTGCAAATGCCCTGCCGCGACTACAAATGCCCTGCCGCGACTGCAAATGCCTTTGCCGCGACTGCAAAATGCCTTTGCCGCGACTGCAAAGCCTTTTGCCGCGACTGCAAATGCCGTGCCTCGACGACTGGAAGAGAAAAAAATGATAAGACAAAGTAAACTGCCGTGGCTGAATCCGTTTGATCCATCGTGCGCTTCCGGCCAGTAGGAGAGCGGCTCGATGATAACCGAACCTTGACAAGGGGTGAACCGTGCACTTGACGATGATAACCTGACGTCGACAAGAGGAGGGGAGGGGGGGGATCCACGATATCCAGGGTTACAGGCGTTGACAGAGCGTCCTGAAGGCTCGCTCAGATGAAGACCAGGGCTTTAACCCGGAAATCAAAGTCGGAATCTGTGAAGATTAAAGGCTCCGTAGTGCAGAGGCCACCGGCAGGTTGGTGCGGCGGCTGATTGATCGCGGATGAGCACTGGGGCTCTCCGCTCCAGTAAGGAAATTATTTAGACGCTTCAGTATTGTTGTGTCCAATTACTTCTTCATTCCCGGGGGTGATGTTCAGTGCCAGCAAACGAGTAGTGCCAGATAGAGGACCGAGTAAATGCGTATGCAACAATTATATTGGAGTGAGAACGAGATATATATTGGTCTTATCTGGTGGTGGTGTGGCGATGCCCTGGGTATTAGAGGATTTTGTTTTCACAGTTGTGTACTGCAGCGCAGTCTTGGTGTGGCCTGCCTGGGCTCTGCACACTGCCTGAGCGCTGCTGTGTAAGGGGCGTGAGGATCTATTGTGCAGGCCCCTCGCCAGCCACGACAGGTTCTCGTGCACCTACACAACAGCGCTCAGCCATTGTGTAGACCAATGGCGGGCCACACTGGCTGAAGGCTCTTGTGTAAGAAGCTCTGTTGTAGCCCTTCCTCCCTACTTATAAATTCCACTAACTTTCCCACCTACGTCTACCAATACTTCCTGCTACCTCCACCTACATCACCAGGCGAGACATCCTTCTTCATATGGGCAACAAACAAGATTGTGTTAGCTAATTCAGTCCAGCAACTTGTCCACGCCAATCCAACTCGGAGGCTGCCACGGCCGGTGAATATATCTTGCAGTGGTGCTCCATGTTACACAACTTGTAGGCTAGTAGAGAGAGATCTGACTCGTGACAGCGCTTGAGAAGGACGCCCCCAGACAGCGAGAGACTGACGAACAAGACCTGCCACTCCCCTTGCTCGTTAAGCTGAAGGAGAGTTAACACTTTCGCATGCCACTGTCTTAAAAGTGCGTCATGTTTCGTCTACCCGCTCATGCACACCTGACACAAATTTATGTCTTCGTAAAAAATATTTGTATAAAATTCAATTTTTATCCGATTTACTTCTGGTTTGTTTCAAACTGAGCGCCATGAAGTTCTCTTTCTCACTGCTAGGGCGCATGGCGCGTCGGCCTACCCGGTCACGTGACAGGCCCAATGTTTTCTCGCCACGTTTCGTGAGTCGATCACGTTTCCCTCGCGCGCCAAACTCGAACGGTTTTCTGCATTTATACCCGTTTCCGTGTGTTTTATACCCAATACATTCATCAACAATGGATCCAGGTCAAGGCCCAAGCCGTTCTACGCCCAAGGAAGTGTCCAAGTCCTCGAAAGAGGACAGAATAACTATGATTTATCAAAAGTTCAAGGGAATGAAACTCCCCCACGAAAATTCCTGAAGTTGTGGCAGCTTTATCAGAAGCTGAGTATGATGCAGGTGATGTTGAAGGACTTGAAGATGATTTGGATGACTACAACGATTATAGTGGCGTCCAAAGAGCGAATGATACAGCAACGAGTGATGAGAAGACCGAGCACCTCACAGAGGAGGATGAGGCACCGCTACTCCCTCCTCCTCCTCCATCTAGGGGCACACGTGGTGTATGTAAACCACCTAGAAAACTAACTACCAGAAATGTTTCTCGACGTAGGATTACACGACCAACTGTGCCAAGTGATTCTAGCAGTGAAACTGCACTACAACTCGGTAAACCTAACAGAAAAATTGAGAGAACTTGGGGTGTACACATGTGGCACAATTAGACTGCTACGCGGCGCCCCAAAGGAATTGCAAACTATAGCCAAGGCTAAATTTCCACTGGATACCACCATATACCGCCGCAAAGATAACACCTTCATTCTACTGTGGAAAGACAAGCGAGTGGTCTCAATCATTACAAACATCCACAATGCAGACACTCAGCAATGTCAGCGAAGGAAACGATTGCGCAATCGCGACGGAACAACTCGACTACAACAGGTACCAGTGAACAAGCCTACTGCAATTTGTGAATACAATAAGTTCATGAAAGGTGTGGACCACTTCGATCAAATGGTGAACTATTACCATTTTACCAGGAAAACTCACAAGTGGACCAAAAAGATCACGTTTTATTTTCTGCAAATGGCATTGCATAATGCCTTTGTTTTGTACAAATACTATACAACTGATCGAAAAAAGCTAACATTGCTATAATTCCACGAGGTGGCAATTTGGGCCCTATTGCACTGGTACACGGAAGATTGGCCTGAAATAGCAACAGTATCTCATCACTTGCAGCGCGCTCCAGACATAAATGATGACACAGGTCCTGCCTATGCTGACGCCGTGCAAACTCCTGGACCATCTGGTGTGAGGCAGCCTTTATTTACTTCAACACCTCAAGCTGACGCAGGAACGGACTCAGAACCCGAGATGTCTGGCACACTGCCATTTGACGAGCCGGTTTTGTCAGGTGACTCTGATTCAAATGCTCAACCAACACCGAGAAGACGTGGCCCTATTGTTGATTCTGAACATCGCCTGAACTACAAACTGAAACATGAACTTTACAAACTGCCAAAACGTCTCAAGTGTCATGTCTGTGCACGGTCCGGTAAAAGGAAGGACACCAACATAGGATGCAAGACCTGTAACGTTGCACTCTGTGTTATTCCCTGCTACACCAATTACCACCGGAAAAGAGTGTATTGGGTGGTGAAGAAGTAACCACCCGCAACAGCTTCACTCCACCTACAAAACATCTGTTGAGCAACTTCTGGAATGTTGACCTGAAGAAGGTGGAGTGAAGAAAAGATGCTCAACTTACTCTTCCACAACCAGTTTTTTCTTGGTAAGTACACCTATTTTGTCCAATTTCTTGTAGTATAACTTATTGGGAGGATTTTGATACCAGAATGAACACTGTATCCCATAAACTGCCGTAAGTAGACTCGAAACTTCATAGATTTTTTTCGGGGTGTTGCGTGTCTGCAAGAGTGTCCCAAATGGGTTGCAGGTGGGTGACTTTAGCCGTTTATACTTGGCATGTTTACACCTTATCATTTATTATATGCATATGTCTGTTTAGGGAATTTTATTCTGATCCATGTACAACCAAAAATAACTGTGTGCAACAAGTATAAACTTGAAAAACATAACAATAGTATAAACATTTCGTGTGTATTTGACGCTCACTGATATGTTCCAGCGTTGTTTTATATTTGGCGCTATTCTAACTTACGCTTTGTTGATCTTTTTTACCTACGTGCTTATAGAACATTCTATTGCGAACACATTGACACAAAAATGAATGACGTACATACAAAAATAATGTCAGGACAGTCAAATAAGTATAAACTTTCGAAGCACTGTATCGCGCTTGTGTCGTTGCGTCACCGATACCGGGTAACAGTTCCACCACTTCCCACACTCTTGCGGGTGGGCCGCGACTATGATTCTACGTTTATATTCATATCACTGTGTTGGGAATTTCATTGCGAATCCATTGATACCAAAATTAACGCTGTAGGACAAGTGTGGAGTTGACAACAATCCCAAGAGTAGAAACATTTTGTTGCCGTTTTGCGCTCACGGCGAGTCATCTACGTAGTTCTTTATTTGGTGCTGGTCTCCTTATACTTTTAGTGACCGTTTTTACTGATGTTCTTCTAGAGAATTTTATTGCGAACACATTGGTACCAAAATGAAATACGTAGCTCGAGAACTAACGTCAGAAGAGTAAAAAGAGTATACACATTTTTGTTTGGCCGCTTAAGCGACAAAAATGCCGCGCGCACATACAGTTGTCTGTCCCTCGTTCGCCGGGCCGCTGAAAGTGTTAATACGGAAGAACATAACTTGGACCTCACACAATGTGGCGGTAACAAAGTTTAGCGGTAAATGACAGGAGGACAGAGACTTACGGCCCGCGCACGAATAACCCTCAAAAAACAACAAAAAAGAAAAACACACTATAGAGAAACAAATTTGAAAACAAACTAATATTAAATTCAATCAAGGAGACAAGCAAACCATATTATCGGGCTGTAGTTAGACTAAAGACAAACCCAAAGGTTGTTTGCAAACAATATAGTATACGGTTTGAAGCCTCTGGCTCAACGACAAAACACAGATTTAAACAAAGTAAACGAATTAAAAAACTGTTCCCCCATGATCACGGCTCTTCCCACTCACGGTGATGCAACAATGAATCAATCAACGCTGATAACCTTGCTCTTCCGGTGATTGACAGCTACTCTAACATGTTTGGTCAACTGGGTCCGTTCATGGCGTCAAGTGGTCCTCTAGTCGGTTTCTCACCACCCAGTTACAGTCTACCGACAAACAGCGAACGGACCCTAAAGTGTAGAAGAGCTAGACCGGATTGGCTGAGCAGCCGGTGATGGTGTGTGTGTGTTTTTGTATTGCAAGGTCAAATTTCGGTCTGCTGCTCCTTCCAATGTATTCCCCTATGTACCCCCTGTGTCCCCCCCTTGCCATAACACATCCAGCATAATCCCAACCATCACCGTCTGCTGTGTACCTGCAAGTGTCTCCACACAGCCAATATAAAATTACACACATCACTTGACGTGAAACTTTCACGACTGCTGCCATATTCACACAGGAAAGTGAATTATTTGGTTCTATTCTATCATTTAATTTTGATGTTTCTTTGGTTATATATACATATGCGAAATATGGCTGTTCTGTTTTGTTTTGTTTTTACAGACAGTATAAATCTCAGTTTGATTAGCAGTTCAGCTTTTCTTTACAAATACTCCTTATTGTGAGTATTATGGACATTGCTCATAAAACAATAGTCTCGTATTCTACAGCCGCATAATCAAGTCACGATGATCCGAATGAATGAAATGTCAAATTGTAATTACATTAATTGCTGCTCGAGACGTTTTCTTTATATATATATATATATATATATATATATATATATATATATATATATATATATATATATATATATATATATATATATGTCGTACCTAGTAGCCAGAACGCACTTCTCAGCCTACTATGCAAGGCCCGATTTGCCTAATAAGCTAAGTTTTCATGAATTAATAGTTTTTCGACTACCTAATCTACCTAACCTAACTTTTTCGGCTATCTAACCTAACCTAACTTGCAAAGATAGGTTAGGTTAGGTTAGGTAGGGTTGGTTAGGTTCGGTCATATATCTACGTTAATTTTAACTCCAATAAAAAAAATTGACCTCATACATAATGAAATGGGTAGCTTTATCATTTCATAAGAAAAAAATTAGAGAAAATATATTAATTCTGGAAAACTTGGCTTATTAGGCAAATCGAGCCTTGCATAGTAGGCCGAGTACGACGTTCTGGCTACTAGGTACAACATATTTAATATATATATGTATATATATATATCTGTACATATATATATTTTATATCTATCACCCCCTTCCTTTTTTTATGCTTTATTGTGTATTTAAAGGTTACAAAACATACAAGACAAATGCCTAAAGGTTATGTATCTCTTGAAGCTCCTCCGCTTCCGGACAGGAACCGAGGACGCAGCAAGCATTTCCCCTCTGGATCGCCACACTGAGGCGCTGAAACAAAAAACTGCAAGCCCTTGGGTCTCTGTGACGTCGATGAGCTTGGAACCCAATTCCTTGAGAAATCCCAAGGCACTCTTGCCCCAGGGGCCATGCGTCTCAGACGCTATGGAAACAAAGAGGTATTGGCCTGCCAGTCGCCTGTATTTGAGAGATTTTGCTGTTTCCCTGTGGTTGGCCGCCCCACCTGCTTGATCAGCTCCGAAGTGTACATAGGTGTCAGCCAGGGTTGATACACATGTGTAGTCCCACACCAACTGTCTACCCTCCTTCCACGAGTATATGGTGATGCCATCAGGGCGAAGTGCGGGGAAATCCGGGTTCTGGACCCCTAGGATGCGAGGTTCTCTCTCCGCTGGACACTTAGCTGAGACGAGGCTTCTCTTGATGATGTCATTGACCTCGTTGTGTCTTGCATGCCAGCCCTTTGTGCTTCCACAATGCAACCCATGCAGTCCGTATTGGTCTGCTTCCACCCTGTTGCAAATACACTTGTATTCAGTGTGAATTGGGGCACCAAGGCGGAGGGCCACTGCTACACGAAGGGATTCTGGATCTAGGCGCGTGCCCATTGCTGACATGGGTACTGCCAGGAGGAAGTCTCCTGCATGGGGAGCACGCACTGCTCTGAGGCGGGCTTTCTCCTTGTCTGATGTTGCGGCGCTGAGCATGGCATCAGCTACTTTTTCCACTAGAGGGTGGTCCCAGCCGGACTGTTTGTGTTGTTTTGTTGGCTCTATAATGGTTGCTGGGGCTGCCAGAACATCCCACTGATTTGAACATTCAGTGAAAGCAGGATCGTGTATTCCTGCTGAATCTCTCAAGGTTGCAGGTAAGATATCTCTGACGAGGTCGTGCGATGCATGGGAGGAGGAAAGGAAGGCTGGTAGAGCAATTTGGGAGGCTGAGCACTCAGCACCGCCAGCAGCCGAGGTGCAGCACCGCCAGCAGCAAGAACTGACGCCTGCTGCAGTGTACGGCTCAAGAGCTTTATGGACAGACAGACGGCCAGCCACGACAGACAGACCAAAGATCAGGGAACGTCAGTCAGAGGGCTAGATTGGCAATTACAGGGATGGCTTGGCAATCAGAGACAAGTGCGCCGAGAGGCAGGAAATCAGACGTGGATATCAGAATGACGAAGGGTGGGGGGAGGGGCCTTCCTGTCAAATAATGATGACAGATGATAACGAGAGGGCCATGCTGCAGCGGGAAGCAGCATGACAACGGAGAAAAAGTACCAGGGAGTAAAAATGATTGACAAAATCAAAGGAAAAAATTGTGACGTTACTGTCATAACATGAGAGTGTGACATGACACTGGCTGTCATTTCAGAAGATTTGGGACATGACAGTGGCTGTCATAACAGAAAAATTGAACATGACACTGGATTTTTTCAATTAAAGAAAGTGATAAGGCAAGACATATCATATCAGTTATATTACTATCTTATAAGTCAGTATTAGGAAGAGGCGACATATAGCGAATAATGATTATACTTCTAAATATAGACAAATTCTATAGAAATGACCGCTAATCAAGATGGCTTTCCTTATAATGTCCTACACTTTAAGTACCTAGACTACTGAGAGTTTCACCGGGCCAGGTCGGTCCCTACTAACTATGTATCTGCGTAACTTGGGGGAATTCTTGACACTATTAGCCTAACTTAGTGATGATCGCCGATGTTTCTCCTAATGGGTAACTTAGTCAAGCCCTTGATGGTCGTGGAGTTAACGTAAAGTTTCGTGTTTTATTGAATAAAGGTTTCCGCTACTGCCACGCCTTCCTCCTAAGGTAGTAAATAGAGCAGCTAAGAGTAATCAAAACTCTCCCTGGGGAGTTTTAATCACCCAGAGTCGTACCTGGCTCTGTGACATCAGCTCATTCACGAGTCTTGTCAGTTTCCTAATCACTTTAAACAGGGATTTTCATCCAATCACTTTAAACAGGGATTTTCATCCAATCACTTTAAACAGGGATTTTCATCCGATCACTTTAAACAGGGATTTTCATCCAATCACTTTAAACAGGGATTTTCATCCAATCACTTTAAACAGGTTTTCATCCAATCACGCACACACTACACACGTCGATATTTCCTCGACGCAATTATAGAGGTGTCCAATCACCCACACAGACATCTTAAAAGGCAAGTGTTTGACGGCCGAAAGTTGTGAAAAGTGTTGGGTAATCAGGTCGGAAAGCGATAACTTTATGAATCTTGTTGTCACAAGATGGATAAATTGATGGCGTACTTAAGCAAATTAACGCACGAAAATTGCTTATCCTTATCATGTATATTACGATGTTATAAATGATTAATAGTGCATGCTCTTTTCTAATAAATTACCACAGTGTGATAACATTTTTATCAACCCAAATTCATTTATAAAAATATGTCATACTCCTAAAGCAATCTAACGCTTTCACACCAGTTGAATGACATTTCAGAGACGGGACCAAAGAGCCGAAGCTCAACCCTAGTAAACACAACTAAGTCAGCACAACTATGTCAGTACATATATATATTATGGATGGTAGCGCGACGGTCTCGCTTCCTGCAGGTCGGCGTTCGATTCCCGACCATCTAAGTGGTTGGGCACCATTACTTTTCTTCCGTCCTATCCTAAATCCTTATCCCCCTTAGCCTTTCCAAGTGCTATATATTCGTAATGGCTTACTGCTTTCTCACGCGACACAGCACCGCTCCTGTGCCAGGTAAGTCCACTACGGGTTCACCATAGCCCGTGCTGTTTGGAACTTGTTCCGAGTATCTGAATCTAAGAACAACAACACTGCTCCTCTTAGTAGTTAAATTACCGGTAATTTGTAAACTCATATAACGTAGCCAAACTTACCTCATATATGCTAATGATCTTCGCAGGTTACACTCTTACTAAGTCCTTCAGATGTAGTGGGTTACCGCGAACACAAGAACCGACGGTTTATACACCACAAAAAAATAAATTACAGATAAGGGAGTGAACTTCACTGTACGAGGAGCGGCAGTTGTGTGGTGTCGTGGTTCCGAACCATCAAGAACGTAAACACAGAAGGCGCTTGTCCCCGCCCAGAGCGACAACTAGGGGAACTACCTTAATTCATTGCACAAATATCAATTATCATTAAGAGTATAATCCACTGGTATGCGTTACGAGGGGGATGGAAGAGGGGGGAAGTTAGAATTTTGTTGTTTTCCGTGAATATGTGCAATTAATATGTGCCATGAATAAGTGCACATGCTGATACTGACGTAAATTACGAAAATGAAGCAGGTCACAACTGCCTTTCCTTTGGCCATAGTTAAGTCCACGAAACAATCGATTCAAGGTTACCAATACGATGTAGGACACAGCGACGTCACGCCTAATCACGTTCGCTGATTGGATGATGCAGAGCCTTGAGGGATGGAACTATCAGGAGAAAGCGCCAAGCCATAACGACTATGTTGCACTTGGAAGGGGTCAGGATTTGGGATGAGACGGGGGGGGGGCGGGATGGGATGGTGCCCAATCACCTGGACGGTCGGGGATTGAACGGCCACACAACTTAGATTGATCGATTGATGAATATTAAGTCACTGCAGGAGGTGGGATGGGCATGAGTATAGCCCGTAGGTGGTCTAGATGGTTGGAGTGAATGTTGCCCTTTGTTCGTGTAACATCTTGATATGTCGCGGCTTTGATTGGTGTATTTCGCATATCTAGGATATATCGCAAGACTAATGTGGGACGAGCCTGACTGAACGAGCCTACCTGAACGAGCCTACCTGAAGGCTTCGTCATCTTTTTACTCATTTTAAAATACAGTATAATCAATGTAAAATAATAGCCACTGTATAATAAAGCCTTGACTATCATCTATAGAAATAATTAAGATTGATTGCACCATCGTCACCCGACCATCAGAGAACTCATGGCGAGACCGGACCATAGTATACATAATCCAACATCTTATGTATAAGTATATGTGTTGGTTCATACATAAATTAACCTAAATTGTGAATAATAAATACTTAAAACCACTAGGCTAAACAATGAAATTTGTATTGAAAGTTAAGTGCAATTATGAATGAAATAATTATAAAAAATTATGTAAATAAATAATGAAACACTTAATTTAAAGTATTAAATATTATCATCAGTGAAATTTAAAAAAAAAAACGAGTAACAACAAAATTAAATGACGCAAACTGGAAATAATAGACGAAGAACAATTTTTTATTTTCAATTTGATAAGCTTCATTAAACCAAAGGCCCATTACTCAATATTTAGAGACCCTTGACTTATTTAGTCATTTAAGCGGCAGTGATAATTCATGCATGACGCCTTCAACGAGAATGACATCACTAACGAGGGGAGGAAAATGAGACTGCATTCACTATGATATTAATGAGACGAGGGGGAACAGAGTGGCTTGTCTAAGGGATAACAGGAAGGGGGATGGAAGGGAAGGGTGAGGGAGGGGGGATAAGGTTGGGGGGTGGGTGGAGTGGAAGGGGGGAAAATGGAATGGGGGGAGAGAGTGAGGAGTGGACAGGATAAGGGGGGGGGTGGATTGCTAGGGTGGTTGAGGAGAGGGAGGAAGAAGGGACTGAGTGAGGGTAGAAGAGAGGTCGGAGTGAGGAAGGGTAAGAGTGGGCTAAAGAGACAGGAAGGGATGAGGTGAGGGAGCAGATTGGGGGAGGACGGAGGGGGAGGGAGGGAGGATAGAATATGGGAGAGGAAACATTTAAGAGTACCTTTATATCTATGTACACACTCACCTTTATATAAAGGTTGTGAGTTTCGAGGCCATGCTCTACTATTCACCTTCCTCAAGTGGTACTGTTAAGCTTACCTGCTTTTGAAATTGAAATTGAAATTGAATAAGTTTATTGAGGTAAAATACACACAAAGGATGAGTTAGCTCAAGCTATTTTCACCCCGTTCAGTACATCGTGTTAATACATACATAGACACACATCACAAGCATATAAACATATTACCAAACATTCTGAGAGATAACATATACATTTCCTTTGCTTTTGAAGCTTTGCACAAATTCATCCTCAAGAAAACCCTTAGTTTAGATGTATCTCACTTTATATACTCGTAGCCTCTGTGGCGTCGA
>WNGS01167840.1:9367526-9377704 GCA_020271785.1 Procambarus virginalis | reverse complement strand
AGAGCAGGAGAGAGAGCGAGCAAGAGAGATAGCAAGAGAGAGAGAGCAAGGAGAGAGAGCAAGAGAGAGAGAGAGAGAGAGAGAGAGAGTGTGGCCTGGGGATGGGTTGAGAGGTGAGGTACGGTCACTTACGGCAGGTAGAGTGAGGAGGATTATGGGAGGTTTTATACTCTTTCCACGAAATGTGTTAATCAGGGGCGCGTGGTTGGGGTGTGGTGCGTGTGCACGTGCGTGAGTGTGTCCCTAGTTCCTGTAAGCGGTACTTCTACCCACTGAGCCACGCTGAGATTTTAAAGATATATTAATATCCTGAACAAGAATTTGATACTATAATACCTCACACTGTACACCTGAGTAATTGGCCAGAAAGGCGGGTACCTACCAGATTGTTTCCCGTTCACACAACTAGATGAGTGATGGCATATGGTCGATGATGATGCTCCGTCGTCGGCTTCCACTAGGTGATTCACTAAGGTGTTCTTCTATCTCCACAAAACTCTGGAATCAGTCACTATATCGTTGTGTTGCGATTCACTAATTTACTGTATCACTGATCACAATCACCACCCAACAAAACAATCACCAGTTCCACGGCCACGGTGGTCGACCCAGCTGCCGGTCAGGTCAGGGCGCCTTGCGCTGTCCTCCACACTATGCACCGGTGATCCACTAGCTCCACTTTTGATTTCTTGGCACAATCGCTAGCGATATGACTATGCTATGTAGCACCCTGTTAGCTACTCACTGCGAGAGGCCAAATACTATGATCTAGCCTCGATAATCCTTCAATGTCCCGTGAAATTGACGAATTTCCGCGGACCTCGCTAATCGCGTGTGTTCTCCCACCGCTGCTAGGCTGTGTGTCCCCGCTGCTAGGCTGTGTGTGTGTGTGTGTGTGTGTGTGCGAACAAGACTGAATGGTCCTCAAGCTAATTTGCAACAAAAAACTCCTCATCTCTGAAGGATTCGAACCCAAACAACCTCCATGCACTTGGCGTGTCTCCTACTTTAACTACTAGGCCACAATGACTGTCCAAAAGGATTGGAAGTCGTTCCTTCGACTTCCACTATGAGCTTGTCCACACAAATGTTATTCACGTGGCCCAAGCATGGTAAGGTGATTTGGATGAAATATCTATGCTCAAAAAGGTCACAGAGTGCTGTCGGGGATTGGGTTAAGGTCAGACGGCTTCCCCATCCTTTTGAACAGTCAGTGTGGCCTAGAGGTTAAAATACTGGGCACGCCAAGGTGCATGGAACCCTGGCTGTCTGGGTTCGAATCCTTCAGAGATAAAATGTTTTCTGCTATATATAAAAGTAAATATATTATAACCACGAAGAAATTTTTTAAATAGAATGGTATTGAATGGAAAGGAATGGACATCCTTTCCAAGACTGTCAGCACGATTTTTATTAGCAACTCCCCCTTCACTCCCTTCCCCCGAGGGCTAAATATCTGTCCGACGGTGAGATCCGACGGTAATCCTCCAATGAGAGGATTGCTCTGACAGTCTTCATAAAAATGTGATTTGTAAGTTTAGTTTGTGTAAAGAGAGCTTTCCTGAGTGCTCAGCGAGGTGAAGAGTGATCGTTTTAGCTGACGGCAGGAGGGTTGAGCTGATGGTTCCTCCATCAACACCCCCCCCTTTTCATCCATGGCTCTAAACCCCACATAACTGTGCTGGCGATGAGTCACAATAACGTGGCTAAAGTAGGTTGACCAGACCACACACTAGACGGTGAAGGGACGACGACGTCAACACTACACAGCTGTGTACTGACAGCTGTACCTCTGGTACACTCCACCTCCCTCTCTCACATATAACTAAAAGCATCCCCAAAAGGATAGATTAGCTTAGGATATTTGCTTCCCTCCATTCCTGACATCTCCCAGGACACAAACCACAACACTTGGGTTACTCTGAATGATCACAAGTGCAATCTTTCTGCATTAAGCCCAGATACAATTCAACGCTGCCAGTGAACCAATTGTAGTTATAAGTCGTGATTTGTAAATAATTGTGTATAATACCAAAAGATTTGTCTACAACAAACCCTTAGGATTTATGCATTATTTAATTTGTATTGAATAAGTCTCTTGAACGTGTTTAATGTATAAATTGTATGTTTTGGGTTCGTATACGAGAGTGAGATAGACGAAGGCCCAAAGTGTCTTCCTCTGAGCCCCGTCAGCTTCCCTCAGGGTTTTGTAGTCAGCTGTAAGCCGGACAGCCAGCAATCGGCACGCGCGCCTGCTGGTGTATTTTTCGAGGACTGTGTTAATTACCACAGTCATATTATATATCAGGAGCGGCTCCAGGGGTGTGGTGTTTGGAAAGGAGCGCCTCCAGGGGTGTGCTGTTTGAAAACGAATGACTCCAGAGGTGGAGCAGTTCGAAAAGAAACGGCTCCAGGGGGTGGAGCTATTCGGGGAGGAACAACCCAAAGTAGAACAGTGAAATGTAGAACACATAAAAAGAGGATTAGCTAAGAAAACTCGAATTAAAGCTGAAATTGGAAACGTCCAAGGATCAACAGCCCAAGGTGGAACAAAGAAGAGCGCATTAGGTGGAACAACCCAAGCAAAAACAGCCAAATGGTGGAACAGTCGAAAGGGAAGACCAAAGAGCTCAGGTTAGCGGAGAGCAGCTGTGTGTCTCCATGGTGTGTTGAGGCACCCGTGGCATCTCCTAGGAGCCAGTGGTGGCCTCAGCGGGGTTTAAAGAAGCATTACACCTCAGGACTTAAGATCTTTCTCATTATATCAGTAGTACCGCCGGAGAACACATTTTTGCTTTGAAACCGTGTTTACTGTTGCTCTGAGACTTCCTTTGTTGCTCTGAAACCTTGACTGCGGGTTTCACAAGTAATGAATAAGATAGAAGATTATGGGTATGATAGAAGATCTGAGTACAAGTGACAGGATGAACAACCCAGCGGGTTTTCTTCCTATTGGGGAGTGTTGTACATTTTGTTATGGAGGTATGTCCACTCACAAGATGAGTGGCACTGCCCAATAAACTCGCCCCTCGGGGCATAATTTAAATTTAAAGATATAAGAAACATGGGCCATGGGATTTTATTTTCCGACGACGATGTCCAAGCTGACAAACTCCTGAATGGTTTCTGTCCGTGTTGTTTTCGCGAGGGTGTTTGCCCACTATAGTAGAGGGGATAGAGACAGTGGGGCATGATGGGGGAGGTGGATTCGCTTCATCCAAGACGACGGAAATGATCCACAGATGGCTTAAAAAAGAATTGTGTTTGGAAAAGGAACCCCCATGTAATTTTCTTTCATTTACTGCTACGTCCGCCAATACTTACGTTAATTCGCTACAACTACTTCTGCTTTATCAACTTGTGTTTGTGTTTTCATGTGTGTTTGTGTGTGTATGAGTTTGTGTTCGTGTTTGTGTGTGTGTTATGTTTGTGTTTGTGTGTGTTCGTATTTGTGTGTGTGTGTGTGTGTGCGTGTCTTGGAAGCGACACGAGTCCACGGTCTTGGCCAAACAACTCGGCATCACAACTTTGAACCCCGAGGGCCATAAATCCAATTGCTCCGCGGTTGTTTGGTAGTTTGCTGCAACCAACTATCAGACAGCCGGTCTGCAATTGGATTTGCCTCCTCACTTCTGGCCCCCCCCAAGTTTGTGATTCGTGGAATACAGCTTCCCTTTCCACCTTGCACAGCTTTGATAAGCTTCCACAGACTGGTTGCTGGGTCATGCCTTATATTTGGGTAAAGGTGGATTCACCTTCAAGTGGCTATTCTGGGATTAACCGCGGTGTAAGAACTCCAGAAGGATCACAATATCTTATTGCTTTCTTGATGTGATATTAGATTTTGAGATTAATTGATCTAAATTGTCGACAACATCTATCGTTTTTGGTAAAAAAAAAGAGAGAGCTTTTTTGGTAAAAAAATGATTTACCCAAAGCTCTCGCTCTTGGTAAATCATTGCAAGGACGAAGTAGCCAACTTTGCAGTGCATACTCCACTAGTTGAAAGTATCGGGAATGTATTACACAAAGTGGCTGTATAATACAAGAAGGTCAGTGGACCGTTCAATCCTTGGATTAACGATTGACACAGACTGGGGAAAGTTTTGCATTTGACACAGTGACTGGGAGAAATGTTAACGTTTGACACATTAACTGGAAAAATACGCTGCATTAAGATTGTCACGTGGCGGTAGGAGAGGCTGAATATGAAATTTAACACACCTTTGTAATGGGAGTCTGATGACTCGACCGAAGATGGGACATGAACTGCGCAGACGAACAGCTTAACTCTGGCTAGTTTCAAGGATTTTGGTAGAGGAGGAAAGGCCAAATATATGAGAACGGTTCTCTGAACGAGGGTATACCGATGATACGTCAGATGCGAAACCAGTTCTCTAAACAAGGATTAAGGAGAAACTGCCCCAGATTTCAGAGGAGTACTCTGAACAGATCCCAAAGAGACTTTTGCAGAATATATATATATATAT
Organism: Procambarus virginalis; assembly: GCA_020271785.1. Classification (NCBI taxonomy): domain Eukaryota; kingdom Metazoa; phylum Arthropoda; class Malacostraca; order Decapoda; family Cambaridae; genus Procambarus; species Procambarus virginalis. The sequence continues at coordinate 9,373,214 of WNGS01167840.1, read as the reverse complement.
ATATATATATATATATATATATACATATATATATATATATATTATATATATATATATATATATATATATATAATATATATATATATATATATATAATATGTAATTGACGATCACTAAACACTGATCATTTGTATGCGGAAAATCCACAGAGAAATGGGAAAGAAAGATGAACGTTTCGGCCGATCTGGGCCTTTGTCAACACCGGACTGAAAGCATTGCTTTCAGTCCGGTGTTGACAAAGGCCCAGATCGGCCGAAACATTCATCTCTCCCATTTCTCTGTGGATTTTCCGCATATAATATATATATATATATATATATATATATATATATATATATATATATATATATATATATATATATATATATATATATATATATATAGCTACTTTTTGGCGAACATGAAATTGACTCGCGGGAAGGCGTCCAACAGGGTGACCCCCTTGCTCCTCTCCTTTTCTGCTTAGTCATCAAACAAGTCACAGAGGTCCTGTCCAGCGAGCTTAACATCTGGTTCTTGGATGATGGTACCCTAGCTGGTTCCCAAGACTCCCTCCTGGAGGACATCAAAAAAATCCAGGAGCAAGGTGCAGTTTTAGGCCTCACCCTGAACCCTTCTAAATGTGAAATAATATGTTCCAACCAGGGCATCGTAGAGAGAATAGAGGGTCTTCAGCCAAATATCCATAAAACTAAACCTGAAGACAGCACACTCCTAGGAGCTCCCCTGGGGTTGAAATCCATCGATGAGGTCCTTGATAAGAAAATCGCCGACCTTAAGAGGATGGATGGGAGGATTGAGGATATTGATGCTCATGATGCACTCTACCTCATTGCCAGATGTCTGTTCCTCCCCAGGTTAACCTACTTTCTGAGGTGTTCACCATCTTACAGTAGCCAAAAACTAAGTGAGTATGACCGGTTACTGAAGTCAATGCTAGAAAAAGCCCTTAACCTCTCTCTTGATGACCTACAGTGGAAACAAGCCTCTCTTCCCGTAAGACTTGGGGGCCTCGGAGTTCGAACAGCAATGCAAATCGCTGTTCCAGCCTTCCTGTCCTCCTTATCAGCATCAGACGACATTGTACATGATCCCAATTTTACACGCTGTGCCACAGAGTGGGCCTCTCGTGCAGGCCCATCACCTCAACCACCATCCCCAAAAGCCCACAAGCAATCCAGCTGGGATGGCCCCATTGTAGACCAAGTTGCTGCAGAGTGCCTGGGTGCTGCAACAACACAACACGACATTGCTCGCCTCACAGCAGTAGCAGCCCCACATGCAGGGGATTTCCTATTAGCAACCCCAATGTCGGCAACTGGCAAGCGTCTCACACCACATGCCCTCCGAATTGCTGTGGCCCTACGCCTTGCTGCCCCAATCCACACCACAATCATAGGTGAATTTGCGGCGAGGTGGTGGCTGACAGGTACGGCCACCATGCCCTACTCTGCCAAAGCACAGGGGGATGGCACTCGAGGCACAGTGAAGTTAACGACATCATCAAGAGGAGCCTCACCACAGCTGGATGCCCAGCTGAAAGAGAGCCCCATTACCTAACGCCCCGTAACTCTGATGCTCTTATTGGTCACCCGGATGGTATCACAGTGAACCCCTGGAAGAATGGCAAGCAGTTGGTATGGGACTACACGTGCATATCAACCCTGGCTAACACCTACATTGACCTCAGTGTTGCACAACCAGGTGGCGCTGCCACCCACAGGGAAGCAGCCAAATCCCGTAAGTATAGAGAACTGGATCAACACTACAATTTTGTCCCCATTGATTCTGAGACACTCGGCGCCTGGGGTAAAAGTGCTACCAGTTTTTAAGGAACTGGGTTCTAGGCTCATTGAAACAACAAAGGACCCTAGAGCTGCCAGCTTTCTTTTCCAGCGCCTCAGCGTGGCGATACAGAGGGGAAATGCGCACTGCATCCAGGGTTCCTGCCCGCCATCTGAGGAGCTGGAGGAACTCGACAACCTATGATAACCATCTTTGTAACCTATATGTAACTCCTTTTTTGTAACAAAGTTCAAATAAAGCAAATATATATATGTGTACATACAAAAGAATGGGGGTGGTAGGAGAAGAAAATATTAGTGTTCAGTGAGAAACCACAAGGTCTCCTCTGAATACTTTTTATTTTCTTCTCCGAGGCTATGGGTCCCCACATTGGCACCAGAGGTGGTACCATCACAAACACTATATATATATATATATATATATATATATATATATATATTATATATATATATATATATATATATATATATATATTTGCGAACAAGCCTGAATGGTCCCCAGGACTATATGCGAATGAAAACTCACACCCCAGAAGTGACTCGAACCCATACTCCCAGGAGCAACGCAACTGGTATGTACAAGACGCCTTAAACCACTTGATCATCACGACCGGACAAAATGAGGTGATAGCCGAAGCTATTTGAACCACCTCACCGCCGGCACTCGGATGGTTATCTTGGGCATAGCATTTTACCAAATCACCTCATTCTTATATATTCATATATATATATATATATATATATATATATATATATATATATATATATATATATATATATATATATAATATTTATGCCTTGTGAGAATTCTCAACCGTTTTTAAAGCACTCCTGGTAATTCCTTGAATATAAAGCTTCCATGACAAATTAGAGATATCCGTGGTGTCGCAGATATTGATGGGGAGACAGAGGTTTGAGATACGGCTCCAAAATGGTGTAATAAGGCTGAGTTTCCTTCAAAGCACAGTTAAAAAGAGTCGTTATCGTATTAAGTTATTACGCCTAAGGTCACGAGATCAATTCCGGCTTAGTAGGAAGTGTTGTTTGAAAAATATTTTAAACTAATTTTCAGATGGTAATCATTCCCTCCCTTCCCCCACCTCCCTGTTATCCGCTGTGTTTATCCCTAATCCGCTGTTTTTCTTCCTTATCCCTGTTTTTTCTCCTATCATTTTTTTTTCTGCCCGATTTTTGTCCAAAACGCTATGCGTGTTAATGGCTTTGCTAGATTGTAAAATATCACTTTAATGTAATGTCCCCAACACATTGTACCTTCTTGTAAATAAATCATTATTTATTTACAAGAAGGCTCTTATCTCTGCTATCTCTTATCTCTGCTCTCCTCTTTTATCCCTGATTTCCTTCCTTCCCCGCCACTTCAACTCCTCCCTCTTGCACCATGAGAACGTCCCCCTTCCCTCTCACTCTGCTTCACAATATGCATCAAGATGAGAAACACTTTTCTGTCTTACTCCTCCTGCAGAAGAGACGCAAGATTCTCAAGACTCTTCAGCTGCTCGGTTTATAAATATTTCCGCCTCAATGCACTGCGAGTGAGCAACTTACTCTTCCTGGGGACCAACTCCGTAATAAAATGGCAGGAAAAATGGAGTTTCATTCTTATTCGACTTTGCTAAATTACTTTGCCCTCGAAGGGATATAGAAGTAGGATAATGTATAACCCATCTAGACAACAAAGAGCAAGATGTAGTAAGTCCTGCAATATGGAGGACTGTAACTGACGTGTGAGAGAGTGCAAAATTGAGAGATATTTGCATACGAATGAGCATCATTTGATGTAATGTGATGATCACCAGTACAAAAAGAACCAATAAAAGGAGAAAACCACAAAACGAAATTGGGTTGGCTAATTATATCTAAGTATGGATGGACGAATCAATTAAATCTAAGTAATAGGGGGTTAAGGGAAATGAACTAATTTCCTTTCCTTAAATAATGTCCTGCGACTGTACCGTGATGCATCTTGACTTATGCGTTTCTCCCTTTATAAGGGGGACTAACAACTTCATGGAGATGCTGGCTTTTCCCATACACAAATATAGTGATGTCAGGATGAACAATGACCAGTATCATTTCCTGGACAAAATCTACATGTGTTTTATAGTGTTCATGAATTTGAGCTAATTTGAGTACGAAAGAGACATTGTTAACAACGAAACAAAATAAATTCGATTAAACGAAAATTGATTTTATATATTCGATTGCTAATATCTGAATATTAAAAACTGTGGCTGGACGACACATATTGGAAGCGCCACATCAAAGGAAGGAGCATCATAAAACTCATCTCCACCACTGATCACCTCTGAAATTTATCATATTTTGTTATAAACCAGGTCAAAGGTCAGAGATCACAGGTCACAAGTATCTGGGCCTCGTGGGCCAGGTCACTTGGTAGTGCATGACAGGTAGCAGGTCACAAGTGTTAGCTTGCCAGTAACGCGTCACAGGTCAAAGTTCACACGTAACTCGTCAAAGGTCACACGTAAACATGTGTTGACGTGAAACACAACTATTTTAAAACTAATTTGATTTGACTCCTCTGTGATACGTTTGTTGCTTTGATTAAGCAAGCCGAGACTCTGCTTTGATTAAACGAGCCGAGAATCACGTTTGTCAACCCGAACTATTAATCATTATTGAGGAAACGATTTTCTTTCGTTGATAAGAGTTCCATTTGAATCCCGAGAGAGAGAGAGAGAGAGAGAGAGAGAGAGAGAGAGAGAGCAAAAAGTCAATGCAAACCACTAAAGTGGATGGAACGGGAGCTGGAACAGAGATAAATAGAGAGAGAAACCCTGCAAGCCAATTCACTTCTCTAAGAAAAAGCTCCCTCACTTCGGCTCGTCCATTTTTCAACGGGGTTCACGAGAGAGTTGGAAAAAGGCACAGCCATTGTGATCATACAGCTGCAGTAAGAAGCGAGACATAGTGATCTTACAGCTGCAGTAAGAAGCGAGACATAGTGATCATACAGCTGCAGTAAGAAGCGAGACATAGTGATCATACAGCTGCAGTAAGAAGCGAGACATAGTGATCATACAGCTGCAGTAAGAAGCGAGATATTGTGATCATACAGCTGCAGTAAGAAGCGAGACATAGTGATCATACAGCTGCAGTAAGAAGCGAGACATAGTGATCATACAGCTGCAGTAAGAAGCGAGACATAGTGATCATACAGCTGCAGTAAGAAGCGAGACATAGTGATCATACAGCTGCAGTAAGAAGCGAGATATTGTGATCATACAGCTGCAGTAAGAAGCGAGACATAGTGATCATACAGCTGCAGTAAGAAGCGAGACATAGTGATCATACAGCTGCAGTAAGAAGCGAGATATTGTGATCATACAGCTGCAGTAAGAAGCGAGACATAGTGATCATACAGCTGCAGTAAGAGGCGAGACATAGTGATCATACAGCTGCAGTAAGAAGCGAGCTAGTGTGATCATTCAGCCGTGGCAAGACGGGACACTCGAGACTTATTGAGAGGTTCCCACACGTGCAAATATTGACACGATTGAGTGGTAGAGGAGACGTGATCATGTTTCCAAGACTTGGGTTACTAGGTAACAGAAAACAGGGTTTTATGGGGCTGAAGGGAGGCGATGTATACGGAACTTGTATATCACAGACGATCATACATAATATATAATATATATATATATATATACATTTGTTTGTATGCTCATATTTTGTTAAATATGTCTTGATGTCGCCGTTGCTGCTATTTTGTTGTTTTGGCTCATGCTGTTGTTTTTGGCCGTCGTTGCTAACCAATTACCTTAAAACAACAAGCAACAGTTGTAATTCGTTCAGTCTATCCTTCTGATTCACTGTAATACGGGAGTAGAATAACATAAAG
>WNGS01167840.1:9348360-9360195 GCA_020271785.1 Procambarus virginalis | reverse complement strand
ATAGCTCTGTTACATCTAATCCTGTGTCCTCTGTCCTTTGTCTTCTGTACTTCCTCCACTCCCTCCTGCTTCTCACCTTTGCTTCCTGACATTGTCTATTAAACCATGGGTTATTATATTCCCTCCTGCTTTTTTCCTTTATTGTTGGAATAAATCTCTTCAGCCCTCCTTGCATTTCAATAGACTGGTTCATCATTCCTTGCACTGTTTTTCCGTCAAGTTCTCTTCCTCCCACTGCACTTCTCCCAGGTAGTCCCTTATCCTTCTGTAGTCCCCTTTTCTGTAATAAAGTCTCCTTTCCCGTACCTCTTGACCGTTGGTCACAATTTTAAGCTCCATCATGTAGTCAAAGACTAGGACACAATGGTCACTGGCTCCTAGTGGTATTTCATGTTCCAACTGTTCGATGTCTTCTACATTCTGGGTGAAGATGAGATCTAATAGGCTGGGCGTATCCCCTCCTCTTTCCTAGTATCTTCCTTCACATGCTGTGTTAGGAAATTCCTGTCAATAACGTCTACCAGCTTCGCTCCCCAGGTCTCCTCCCCGCCATGGGGATTCCTCGTTTCCCAATCTATCTCTCCGTGATTTAGGTCCCCCATGACCAGTAGCTTCGCCTTCATTCTATTCGCTATTGTTGCTGCCCTCTGCAGTTCATCTATACATGCCTTGTTGCTGTCCTCGTACTTCTGTCTGGGCCTTCTACTGTTTGGTGGGGGATTGTAGAGTATCAAGATTACAATCTTTTTCCCATCCACTGTCAGAGTTCCATGTATGGAGCTCGTGCTTTCATTGGTACCCGGATTTTCCAGCTCATCAAACTTCCATTTCCGCTTTATTAGGAGTGCCACTCCTCCCTGTCTCTGTCCTTTCTTTTCTCATCACCTGGTACCCCTCCGGAAAGATTGCATCCGAGATCATGTCATTTATTTTAGTTTCCACTATTGCCACTATGTCTGGGTCTGCCTCACTAACTCTTTCTTTTATCTCTTCTGCTTTATTGGCTACCCCATCAGCATTGGTGTACCAAACCTTGAGACTCTTCTTGGAAGTGTATGTTTCTTGTGTATCTTCTTCTTTCTTGTGTTGTGTGTGTGTGTGTGTGTGTGTGTGTGTGTGTGTGTGTGTTTGCTGATCTTGTTGAATTTACAGAGTTCCGAATACAGGGTTGAGCAATAGCTCCCAAGCTCCACCTTTCCATCTATTGTTTCTTATAATTTATCTATGCAATCTCTTTTTCAGACCGTTCCATTTATTTGTCTCTCCTTTTCCAATGATAGTATCATAGACTATCTTTTAAACTTTGTTATCATGTTCGTCCATGATGACATGATCCGCCTAACCTCCATCCAGGAGCGCTAAGGAGAGAAAGCGCTAAGCCTACATACTACAGGGAAGGGATGTGGCGGACAGGATAGGTCCTGGGATATGAAGACAGTAGGGAAGAGTGATACCAACCGGTTGGACCGTCGGGGATCGAACGCCGGCCTGCACGAAGCCAGGTCGTCGTTCTACCAGCCAGTCCATGTGGATGGACAACTAAGTGAGTTTGAGCTCACTTTGCTTCTCACTCTCAGTTTTTAGAGCAATTGAACAAATCTACTCATTAGTTATCAATTTTCACAATAGTTTTATTTTGTACTCACCTAGTTGTGGGGGTTGAGGATTGGCTCTTTGGTCCCCGCCTCTCAACCGTCAATCTACGATGTGTGAATTCTACTACAACCGATGTGTGAATTCACATGATCCTATTTACTCTCTCCCTGGTCATTTATATATATATCGGGAATAAATTGGGTTTCAATTTAGATATCCTGCGCCACAAAAAGATATCCTCTGACCCATCCAAGCAATCTGTAAATAATGCCAGCCCTGTTTTCCAGCTTGTACAGGTTATTTTTTTTTTTCACGTGAGACTTTGTGTAACGCTTTTGGTCAAGGTAAACACAGTCGGTGAACCCTTCTCTCATTTGTATTATCATTGTCATTTCATCTTAAAACTCGAATAGATTCGTAAAGCATGATTTTTCCCTACCTAAATCCATGGCGCGCGCGCGCGCGCGTGTGTGTGTGTGTGTGTGTGTGTGTGTGTGTGTGTGTGTGTGTGTGTGTGTGTGTGTGTGTGTATGTGTGTGTGTGTGTGTGTGTGTGTACTCACCTAGTTGTACTCACCTAGTTGTGCTTGCGAGGGTTGAGCTCTGGCTCTTTGGTCCCGCCTCTCAACCGTCAATCAACAGGTGTACAGTTTCCTGAGCCTAATGGGCTCTATCTGTGTGTGTGTGTGTGTGTGTGTGTGTGTGTGTGTGTGTGTGTGTGTGTGTGTGTGTGTGTGTATACTCGCTTAGATGTTCCCGTCTTCGTATATTGACTAGAAATACTAATTAGACGCACGTGGTTAGAAGCGTTTGAAGGATCGTACCCTAGTTCCCAAGCCCTGCCTATCAAACACTACTACAACGACTCGAGTCTCTCGTATTTCTGATCATAATTTTGGTAAACATTGTGCTCAGTTGGCATACACCACTCCTAATCTAACCAATTTAAATTTACAACTCATACTAAAGTTTTTTCCTGACTCCTGTCTAATTTGTCTTCTTTGTCTAGTTTGCCAATTCTCCTTTAAAATTGTGTATGGCATTAACATGTTCTCCTTATTCCTTTTCTCTTCCAGCCGTGGCGATGTTCGTGTCTTGGGCGTGATGATTGCAGAGCATAAAATAACAAGAGAAACATCCTGAACAACTGAAGGTAAGTGAATAAAGTGAACTATTTAGTTGCTTCAGAGTGGTTGTGTGACTGGGAAGAAACACTGTATCTTGTGTGTTCGAGGTGCTGTGTATGGGGCCCACACCCTGGGTGTAGGGGAGAGGGCGTGTTTGGCCAGGAGAATGTCAATTTGGCAGATATGAGAGTCAAGTCAAGCGAGGAGTTGGTGACTCTAGGTGAAGGGGCACGTAAAAGAACAGGTGATTAAGGTCACTTGGTGATCAGCAATTTGTTATAGTCATGTGTGCCTCTGGTAATTACGGTTCATGTCGTTGTTTTTTGCTTCTGTTTGTGATTTGTCGGCACATGTGTGATTCTTCGTTATTCTAAATTTTAATTTGGATATACTGAATTGTTCTTAAATTTTCCATTTTATGCAAATAATTAATATTTGCTAAGAATATTATATGCATTTGTTATTACACACACGTGTTGTACTAAGAAACCAAGAGTTCTGACACTTGCTTAACAAGCAATCGCAGAAAATAGTATATGATAAAAGAATAGAAAACGATACGAAAAGAACCCACACAAGTCCCAAGATAAACACTATAATACCTGGATGGAAAAATTTTAAGAGAAGTAGTAGGAGAAAGTATGACACGTTGACAAAAATAGTTGTTGACCAACCCGCCATTGATCGAGATTTATCGCACTCATAGCAGTACAGGAACTAATGTGTAGGTGACATAGTACCCCTCACGTACTCTGTGGGTTCCCTAACATCCCTAGCTAATGTTAGGGAAGGTGAGAGATGGTGTCCCTCTAGACTCACAGAGGACGCTGAGGACGGCGGAGGTGGTCAGGGGGGCGGTGTGTGGGGAGGTGCTGGCGTCACAGATAACTTTGGCGCCATTGTCGCCAGGCGAGAGCTCGACCTCGGCCCGGGCCCTCGTCAGGTTGCCTTCCCGCTGGAGTTCCGTCAGAAGCGCTTCCGACTCCTTGTAAATCCTGTGGGAGGAAAGAGCGATACAATGTTATAAAATATTACGTATTCACCCGGTTGTTCATGTTCCTCTTAGTGTCGTCCGTGTTCCTGACTCGTCCTTGAGTTTCTAATTAAGTCAGCCGAGTTACCACAGGGTTCTGAGTTTTAAAATTGACTGTAATAGCTTCATTAAAAAATGTATATGAGCGTTTACATTTAAACAAATATCTAAACCCTTAATTAATCTATAATTGTCTTAGTTTGCAAAGATTCAACTGCGTTTTTTATTGAAGAAAAATATAATTAATAATCTAGCAACGATCACTGTGATTTACCAGAACGTATATATATTTTACAAAGAATTTCAAGGACCTTTATAACAAGATACCGATCAAGTGGTGGTCGTAATTTCCAGTTTGTTACCTAAAACAACATTTGATTGGATCTAAGTTCCTGAAGTTGTTCTGTAAATTGCAAGGTTATGAAATCATAAGATGGATTTCCTTATCTGGAAATATCTATCTATCTATCTATCTATCTATCTATCTATATATATATATATATATATATATATATATATATATATATATATATATATATATATATAAAATTTGAACTGCAGGTTCGTGAATACACTTAATGAGCTTTAAAGCCTATAGACTTTCCATTAAATTCTAACGAACCAACGTCGTTTGATGGTTTCTGAAGGTTCTCCAAGACTTTCAAGATTTTTAAGTTCCACGAAGAAGCTCAATTTATTTGGACTTTCGATCAAGGTAAAGGCAAGAACACTTCTTCGTTAAGATTCAATTACCTCGAGACTTCGACGAATTCGAAGTCCCCTTAGGAATAATATTAAGTCCAGGTAACAATGCTATTTAACTCGTTCTACGTTTATGATTTCCGTTAAAGAATTCCAGGAACACGGTGCCATTTCAAGAATTTAAGGTTCTTGAAATCCTTCGAAGTATTCTTGGACTATGAGTCTCCCCCTGTAAATGTTTAAAGTTCTGTGGTCTTAAATGAGTTTCTAAAATCCTTCTAGCGAGTGTCCAGTCTTTATGTACCTCGCGGAGACCTTTAAACCCTGGGTGACGAATTCCAATGTTGTTTCTGATCCCCTCCTAACGAGTTCCAGATCTCTGAATCCTCTCTTTCTCTCTTTAACTCTCTCTCTTCTGCTCTCTTTGACTCTATTCTGCTCTCTTTTACTCTCTCTCTCTTTTACTAGTTTACTTTCTCTCATTCGCTTTTACTCTCTCCTTTTACACGTTTACTTTCTCTCATTCTCGTTTACTCTCTCTTTCTTTTTCTTTTTTCACTCTTTCCCTTACACACTCTTTATCTCCTTCTTTTACTACCTTACCCTCACTTTTTATCTTTCTTACTCTCTCTCTCCCTCTCTCTATGTGTTTACACTTTCTCTGCTGAAAGTGTTTAGTTTTCTAGTACTTTCGTCTGGGTCTGAGTTTTCTGCCTGTACATGTTTGTAATCAAATGCATTTACTCACTCGATGCCCGAATATCGTCTCTGAAAACGGAAAGGGTTTCAAACTTCACTTCAAAATGGGAAATGTTATGTATATTACTACGAATATATAAATTTCTGTACTACGTCCGCTACTTTTTCATTTAGCACACTTCAAATTCTAAAAAAAAAATCCCTTTCCTGATAAAGCAAGCAGATTTGTAGTCCCCATGAAGTGTATTTCAACAAATTAAATTTCATTTATTCAAAATTCATATATATCGAATTGAAGATTTTTTGCTATATGGGGATTTTTTTTTAAATCTGGGAAACGGTAACAAGGACTAAGATAAAGTGAATGATTAAGCGTGTAATAGAAAAGGGGTGATAATTAGAACTAAAAAAAGTATTGAAACGTGAAAATTATTAACTTAAGAAAAGGTGTTGAAAAAAAGGATAGGGATTGATTTTTGGGGTATAAGGGGTTAAGAGAGGTTGAAAGGTGCTGAAGGAAGTCGAAAGAGAATGAGAAGGGTCGGAAGGGGCTGAGAGAGATCGAAAAGTGCTGAGAAATGTTGAAAGGTGCTAAAAGAGACGGAGAAAAACCAACTAGAAAAAAATACAAGCAGTAACCCCATCAGAAAGCTTCACCAATCTCACTCACCTCACAGTCGGAGGTGGATGACCTCCCGTGGTAGTACAGGTCACCTGGAGCGTGGTGCCAGCGATGACCTCTCTCTGAAGGTCATCTTCGAATACAGGCACCCCCGGCGGCTCTGTGGAGGGGGGGGGGGAAGGGGAGGGGAGGTTAGTCAACAGCGCCAGCAAAGAGTTAAAGGTTATCGAGAATAGCGGAAGGTCACAGCGGACGAAAGCGTTGGGGAATAACATTTTTTACATGATTTTATTTTTGTTTGTGTCGAGATGTTCAAAACAGCCGGCTTTAAGGGAGATTGTATTAGTGGCATTTGTATTGTATCATGCAACAATGTCAAATATATAATATATATATATATATATATATATATATATATATATATATATATATATATATTATATATATATATATATATATATATATATAGTATATATATTTATATATTATATTATATATATATATATATATATAGATATATATAATATATTATATATAACATAGAATATATATATAATATATATGACGACTGAAACTCACACCCCAGAAGTGACTCGAACCCATCTCCAGGAGCAACGCAACTGTACTACCAGGACGCCTTAATCCGCTTGATCATCACGACCGGACATAAGGAAGTGATAGCCGATGCTATTTGAATCACTTTCCCCGCCGCACTCGGATGGTAATCTTGGGCATAGCATTTTATCAAATCACCTCATTCTTTGGGGCAACTGGTATCTACGTCCTGTAGATACCAGTTGCGTTGATCCTGGGTATGGGTTCGAGTCACTTCTGGGTGTGAGTTTTCAGTCGTATATAGTCCTGGGGACATTCAGGCTTGTCGCATTTGTGTTCCTCACTTGTGCCCCAAAGAATGAGGTTGATTTGATAAAGCTATGTCCCAATTACCATCCGAGTGCCGCGGGGAAGTGGTTCAATAGCTTCGGCTATCACTTCCTTATGTCCGGTCGTGATGTCAAGCGGATTAAGGCGTCCTGTAGTACCATCTGCGTTGTTCCTGGGAGTATGGGTTTGAGTCACTTCTGGGGTGTGAGTTTTCAGTCGCATATAGACCTGGGGACCATTAGGCTTGTTCGCATATATATTATATAATATATATAATTAGATATATAATATATTTAATATATATATATATATATATATATATATTATACATATATATTAGTAGCAGTCTTTCTTGTAAACATATGTTGTGTAATATGACCGAAAAGTAAGATTAATAATTCTAACACGAATTTTCTCAATATTTCCTATGTTTCTTTTTACTGTCGATGGTAATTGAAAAATCAATCCTCAAAATTCATTTTTATTTCTATCTGACGCGACGCCTGAACGCGTTTCGTAATTACCTATTACATTTTCAAGACTTTAGTTTACACACAAAACCGTAACCTTAAACACGCCATTTGCTTCCATATTCATACTGGCATTTGGGTGAGGTGATATGGTACAACAGTTTGGATGAGGTGAACAAATTTGTGACAAACACAAGACAGAACACGGAACAATGGGATATTAATTGGATATGAGAGCATAAGAATGGAAATAACTGCAAAAACTTTCTTGTTTCATCAAGAAACTAACAACATTATATGGAGGACCTATGGCGTTTCCACGACCAAGAGATGGCTTCCTGAACCTTGCTGGAATCACCTCACTGAAGACCAAGTCACTCTCCTAAATCTGGGTATAACTGTCACGTTATGTCCAGACCAAGGAGATGGCCCGGAAAGTGGAGTTAGAGATCCTGTTGGACGACATATCGACCTCGAGACACAAAAGAAGGTCACCACCAAGACACCTTACAAGCAGAACTTATTGCAGAAGGAGGAAAGATTCGATGCAACTACAGAAGCACCATACTGACCCCCGAGCTCAAAGCGGCAGCTAAGAGCTTTCGTGAGAACAAGGAGATAGTTGTCAGGAGAGGTGACAAGTCGCCAATATACGTCATTCTTAAAAAAGACGAATATCTGGCGAAAATGAACCTCATTCTCTCTGACCAAACTAAATTCCAAAGGGTAACGAAGGACACTACGCCGAATTGAAAACATAGGTAAACAGATTGATCGAAACTGTGAACGCCAAGAAATCCCTGAATATGCGTATGGAAATGTCAAGACACACAAGCCTGGAAACCCACTTCGGCCAATCATCAGCCAGATTCCCACACCCACGTACAGACTGGCGAAGCGACTCAACGGTTGCTGACTCCTTATGTACCTTGTGCTTTCAGCCAAAAGTCTCCAAAGGAATTTGTTGACTTACGGCGAGGAACACGTTCCACAGGGATAAGAGCATCGTTGGACGTAGAATCACTGTTTACCAACGGACCTGTGGTGCCTCATTTCCAACAGTGACTGCTCAGACAGGTACAAGAGGAGTGTTGTCAACGCTTAGTCGACCGTGCTCTCAGCCACAGCTCAGAAGCAAGTCGATGAAGAACTCTGTAGGATAAGGCAGGTCCTAGTCAACAACGGCTTCTCCAATGGTTTCGTTGAAGACATCATCATAAAAAGAAAGGTGAAACGCCATGCAACCTCTGAAGAGTCAACTGACACAACACTGTACCCCCTATTATACTATTTTATAGGAACGTCTTTTCGACAGCTCATAAAACGGAGGAAAGGGTCCTGAAAGATATTGTTATAGGAACGTTATCCCTACAGACAAAAATCAGAAGATACAATTGACGATTTGCTATAAAACCAAAAAAAACGGCCAGCCTACTCATGAAAACTCTCCAGGCACAAAGCAGAACGCCTTAAAGGAGACCAACGTCGTCTATGCCTTCAAATGCCCACTTGTAAGCCCCAATGAATTCAGTATATAGGCAAGACAACAACATCTCTTTCCAGGCGATTAACAATGCATAAGCAAGGGCTCCATTGAGGAACAATAATCTCTTCCAACAACCAAACCATCACCAGAGAAGTCTTAACAAACAACACAGAAATCATCGATAATTACAGCGATAGCAGGCGGCTCGACATCTGCGAGGCACTACACATCAAAAAGTCCACACAACAATCAACAGCCAATTAATCACAACTATATTCTACTCACTTCAAGACCCATACCAATTTAGAAGCATCAAGAGGAAGTATGGGCCAATAGGCCCTTTGCCGTTACTTCCATTCTTATGCTCTCATATATCCAATTAATATACCCCCATTGTTCGGTGTTTTGTCTTGTGTTTGTCACAAGTTTGTTCACCTCATCCAAACTGTTGTACCATATCACCTCACACAAATGCGAGTATAATGTGGAAGCAAATGGCGTGTTTACAGTTACAGTTGTGTGTGTAAACTAAAGTCTTTGAAAATGTAATAGGTAATTACGAAACGCGTTCAGGCTCGCGTCAGACTAGAAATAAAAATGAATTTTGGAGAATTGATTTTCAATTACCATCGACAGTAATATATATAATATATATATATATTATAATATTTTATATATATATATATATATATATATATATATATATATATATATAATATAATTACGTGTCTGGGATATGGTAATTCTGGAATAAAATAAACTGGAAACGTAATTGTTTGACGTAATACTGGTGTCAAATAATTATGTCTAATAGTGTGATATCATGGGGAGTGTAACGGAGTATTACGTCAAGGAACAACGGGGGAAAAAAAGTTATGAGCAAAAAAAAGCTATAGAAATCTATAATTGTAGCGAGTCGTGTCTCATAAATGAAAAAAAACTAAAGAAACAAAAGGCTGCACAACGATATCAAAATTACGGCAGGTCATAAATCAGATATCGCAAAAACATACTAAATATTGCGTCTGACTTAAATGTTATCAATGAACACAAAATTCTGGCACACAATGTAATTAACATAATATCAGGTTATGGAAATGATCAATTTGAAAAATTGCGAGGAAAAAATATACACATATATACATATATACACATACAAGAAGGTACAGTGGGTTGTGAAGATATATATTTTGGGAATTTTATGGTATAATCTTGTAAAGCCAGTAACACACATTTAGTATGCCAGGCATTAAACCAGGCAGAGGGGGAAGGGTTTGAAATGACCAGAGAATGAAGTTATGAGGCATCTTTTGGATTTGGACGTGAGAAAAGGCTCTTGGTCCAGACGGAATCTCGTCATGGGTACTGAAAAAATGTACAGAAGCACTTTCCTTGTCACTCTCCATGGTAAATCACTGGAGACGGGAGACCTACCATAAATGTGGAAGACAGCTAATGTAGTCCTAATATACGAAGTGGGCGACAGACAAGAGGCACTGAACTACAGGCCAGTGTCCCAAACTTGTATACCGTGCAAGGTGATGGAGAAGATCGTGAGAAAAAACTAGTAGCACATCGGGAGAGAAGGGATTTTGTAAACACCCCAACAAAGGTTTAGGAAGGCAGATGTTGTCTCACAGGTTTAATAGAATTCTACGATCAGGTGACAAAAGATTAAGCAAGAAAGAAAGGTGGGCAGGACTGCAGTTTCTTGGCCTGTCGGATAGCCTTTGACACAGTACTTCATTAGAGGTTGGTGAATGTAGTGGGACAAACAGGCAGTTGAATTAAATTGAACTATAAAAGGAAATCGCCAAGCCATTACGACTATATAGCACCTGTAAGGGGTGAGGATAAGGATTTGGATGGGACAGGGGGGAAGGAATGTGCACAACCACTTGGACTGTTGGAGATTGAACGCCGACCTGCATGAAACGAGACCGTCGCTTAACCGTTCAGCCCAAGTGGACAAACAGGGAAGATAACTGGGTGGATAAGGATACCTAAAGCAATAGGAAGCACAGAGTTACTGTGAGGGGTGAGACCTTAAACTGGCATGAAGTCACCAGTGGAGTCCCACAGGGCTCTGAACTCGGACCTATCCTGTTCTGATATACGTAAATGATCTTCCAGAGGATATAGACTCATTCCTCTCAATGTTTCTGATGTCAAAGTTATGAGAAGGATTAAGACAGAGGAGAACAGCTTGAGGCTTCAAGAAGACCTGGACAAAACTGCGGAATGGTCGAACAAATGATTGTTAGGTTTAACCCGAACAAATGTAAAGTAATGAAGATAGGTGTAGGGATCAGGAGACCAAATACAATGTACCATTTAGGAGATAAAATTCTTTAAGAATCAGAGGGAGAAAAAGAGCTAAGGGGGGGGGAGGGTTGTGTCACGTGACACGTGGTGACACAGGGAACACGTGAGATGTGTCCCCGTGAAGCCCATATCAAGAGGATATCATCAGCGGCATATGCCAGGTTGTCCAACATAAGAACAGCCTTCAGAAACTTGGATAAGGAATCAACTCAGAACATTGTATACTCGTATGTCAGACCCAATCTCTGAGTATGCAGCTCCAGCATGGAGATCCGTATCTCGTCAAGCACAAGACTAAATTGGAAAAGGGTTCAGAGGTTTGCCACCAAACTAATACCCGAGCTGAGGGGGGTATGACCTACGAAGAAAGACTACGAAACCTAAACCTCACGTCGCTGGAAGACAGAAGATTAGAGGAGACATAATCCATAATACAGATTCTCAGAGGAATTGATGATAGGGTAGATAAAGAAAGTTTATTTAACTAAAGGGGCACACACATGTATAAATTAGGTACCCAAAATGAGTCACAGGGACATTAGAAGAACATTTCAGTGTCAGAGTTGTTAAAAATGGAATGCACTAGGAAGTGATGTGGTTGAGACTGACTCCATACACAGTTTCGTGCAGATATGGTTCCTAAGCCCAGTAGGCTTAGGAACCTACACACCAGTTGATTGACAGTTAGAGACGCGACCAAATAGCCGAGACTGAACTCCAGCAAGCAATTAGGCGAGTACAGTGTCTCGGGACATTGACTACACCCCAAAAATACACAATATAGTCTCCCCAAAATGTGTGTCAGCGGTTGCAAGTAAGTGCATGTGTTTCACTCGGGCTTAAGCTTGATCTTCCAGAGTGTCTGTGCAGCGGGAGTGGAGAATTCCTTTG
>WNGS01167840.1:9318845-9336873 GCA_020271785.1 Procambarus virginalis | reverse complement strand
TAATTACATTTAGAAATTCATATAATTATCTTAAGACGCCGGGTGCTAATCAGAAAATGTCCAGGGAGCAGGATTCATGAAGCATATATACACAATCACTTATAAAACCCTATACATCTTTCAACAATCATGGCGGCTTTGTTTACATTATAAAAATTCACGAGATTGGAGACTTCACAGTCATAGAATATATGCTATAAATATAGTGCTTCAGAACTCATTGCTGTTTAATCAATCTAAATAAAGTCAACATGATTGCTTAAGATGTAAAGGTTTCGTGAGTGAATGCATCATGGATCTTGGCTCAAAACGACAGATTAAGATTCAAATTAACTCTTAGAGGTTATTAAAGAGATTATGCAGACTTATAAAGTTACCTTAAATACAAGGGTATAGATTAAAAGAGAAAGCAATTAAATATCAGATTGACACAAACATAAAATAAATTTTAAATTTTAATAAAAATAAGTTTTCAGGGTTGTAGGTCATGAAGACCCAGAATAAATCCTGTAAGGTATCAGGCGAACGTCGATATATTAACCCAGAGGAATATAAATCTTACTAGAGAAAAACTATGTAATATGCCTAACATGGGATGGAATTCCGGCTGCAGCTGAAACAAATTGACAGCGTTTCGTTTCATACCATGCCTCTGTTCACTACCTGTAATAGGTACCTTCGAGTCAGACAATTTATGGAGGCTCTATCCTGGGGATGGTCATTAGTTCGCCAAGTAGTTAAAAATTCAAACACACACACACAACACACGCGGGTATTAGGGTAACTATCAGGTGGAATGCATTAGGCAGTGATGTGGTGGAGGCTGACTCATACACAGTTTGAAATATAGATATGATAGAGCCCAGTAGGCTCAGGAACCTGTACACCAGTTGAGAGGCGGGACCAAAGAGCCAGAGCTTACCCCCGCAAGCACAAATAGGCAAGTACAAATAGGTGAGTACACACATTCCCTTCCAGTGAAAAAACCCGAGGGAAGACTGACTGACAACCAATCCATAACTATTCACCTCTATTCATCCAGCAGTCATTCCGGAGAAAAACATATAGGCGGGTCGCATTCCAGGGAAAACCTGTAGGGTATACTTCCCATGAGCTATGGAAGTATACCTGTCAATAGGAGTTAGAAGGCGTCTACTACTGTACATTCCTAGGTAAAAAAGAATTTTTTTTTAATGTCACCAAAAACGCAGAAATGGCATAAAAATATAATTAGAAACAACTTAATATTTTCTTGATGATAAAAAGTAATTTTAATTATGTGCATGAAGAAGTAGATTATATTTTAAAATATAATTATAGTTCTTTATAAGTAAATATGAAAATAGTTGGAAGCACTCTATTGCCAAATGTATGAACAGATTTTTAACTAGGACATTATGTTTACATCTCTATAATGGAGAGAACAGAAATTTGAAAATAATAAATCTAATTTATTGGTAAAATTTACTATAAAAGAGTTAACACAAAAAAGAAATGAACAAAATGATCCCAACATTCAGAGACAAAAATATGCTCGCAGTTGAATTATTTCACAAAGTAATACTTTGGTACAGTGCATCCACTCTTTGCTTTTTATATCAATGATTTAATTAACTTTTAGAATGGACAAAATATTCATAAAATTGCATTCATTACAACACGTGATTTTGACCCCTGTCTCCACATGAGTAATATATATATCCGTATTAATCCTAACTCTTCTGATATATCCTACTAAAAGTGAGCAGACTCAGTACTCAACAAATAAACTGAGTACTTTAAGGGAATGTGCGTTGGAACCATGGGTGGGGGGGGGGAAAGTGCCAAGCCATTACGACTTTATAGCATTTAGATGGAGTCTGGATAAGTATATGGTATGATATCGTCGAAAGGAATGGTACCCAACCACTGGACGGTCCAGGATTGAACGCCGACCTGCATGAAACAAGACCATCGCTCTACCGTCCAGACCAAGTGGTTGGAGACGGCGGGTACTCACTATCACGGAAAAATACTCAAACCTCCTCTATCTCCTTCCTCACTATTTGGTTGCAATACTCTCTTCTGTCTTCTCAATATGTACCCAAATATTCCCTGTTAACTATTTCCATCTGTTATCAACGTTGCAAAAACGCCGGTGAACGATGTTTCAACGTCAATTCAACGTCTCACGAGCTTCTTTTGAAAATGGGAGGGAGTGAGGGATGGGGAGTACAACGGTCGACCCGGGCATCGCCGGGTAACCCATCTAGTATATATAAATAAAGATAAATAAATCATACAACTCGACTAAAAAAAACTTCATCGAATAATACCTGAGTTAATCTCTTCACCATTCTACCCGTTTGGAAAAAACACCGGCTTTTGCCACGCAAACAATATGTTTTAATCAAATCCGGTAATCTCTTGGTATTTGCACCATTCCGGCTAACCGAGTCTCTGTATACGGACGTCCGGTTGAGCCGACAATGAACGATGTGTATTTTTCCTGTTTATGTATGCCCAGGTAAACAAATCTTGTATGAAGGTGTTTGTGTTCGGCTAGAGTTCGGGGTCTTTTTTTCAGATTTGAAAGAAAAAGAGAAGAGAAGAGAAGAGAAGAGAGAGAGAGAGAAACGATACCCACAATTGAATCTAATGTAGCAAAGCAAAACGAACAATATACACATCAACAACAAACAATGAACATACAGAAACCACTGAAAATGCACCTAACATATCACCTTCTAATATCAAAGTTACGTTATGAAACAATATTCATCCCCGCTCCTGTGCCAGGCAAGTCCACTAAGGGCTCACCATAGCCGTGCGACTTTTGAAATTTTTATTCCGAATAGCTGAATCTAAAACAACATCAACAACAACAAGGATACATTAGTTTGTTCTATTTTTTACAAGAATCAAATCAAGGAGACTCACAAACAAGACACATGCGGCACCAAAGGGATTAGAGAGCTGGGTTGAGGTGAAAGGATGCGAGGCGGAAAAGAATAGGTGAAGAAAAGTTAGAGAGGCAGGGGATTATTGGGGAAAGAAAGAGTCGGGTTATGGGTGAAAATTACGGATTGTAAGATTTAAGGCAGGTGTTGGAGAGCCCTGATTATTGGTGAATAGTAAGAGTTAAATTTATAAAGCAAGATTTGAGATGGAATAAAAGCTAGAAAGTTGGATTTATAAGATATTGTTAGTGATAGTCGGATTTAAAGTATACAAGTTCAGAGAAAGTATACAAGTTCTTATCCAAGAAAAATTTAATTTTCGTAATAACATGTGAATGTTAGAGAGTCAGCTTTATTTAACGTTAGAGAAACAGTCCGGCTTATAAATGACTATTTAGAGCCGATTTATTTAAGGAAAATTTATAATGGATAGTTAGCTTAACGGAATAAGATCACAAGAAGAGAGATTTTAAGTGGAAGTTAAGAGAGGTTAGTAAGAATTTGCATTATGTGTGGAATGTTTTAGAGACCTGAGATCACGGGAAGACATTAGATGGAGTGGGGCAAGTGAGTCTGGCTTGTTAAGACTGACTATAGAGGCTCTAAAGCTAGAACTAATAGGAATGAACACAAATCTCTTTCAACTTACGGGGTCCCCCTATATCCTCCAAAGACTAATATGTTAAGCTACTTGCTGTCCCACCCTTCCCAACTGAGCGAGGGTAGGCAGAGGTAACAGAAGATGGAGTGAAACTGAGAGAAAGGAAGCATGTAGGGAAGGGAAAGGTTCTTCCTGAAGACGCTTGCATGTAGCTATGAAGGAAAAGCCGAAGGGGAAGGTTTACTTGGAGTCTTAACTGAGGCCGTCAAGCCCAGGATAAAAAAGTGTCACTTTTTTAACGTTAGTGTGAGGGAGCTCTGAATAGACAGGGGTCTGGTAAAAGAATAATACCTACGGACTCACTGAAGGATGAGAACGATACGGTAGAGGTGAAGGAAACAAACAGAGGGGACATAAATTAAATAAGGGGGATATACAAAATGAAAAAGGAAATGTTTTCAATGAATATAAAAAAAAAAACATAGGTGGAAGCCGGAGACACAGACGAGCCTTAGAGATGTGAGAATTGCAAGAAATTATATTAACTAAACGACCAGATTGTAGAAGCTAACTACATTCATTAACTCAAAAATAAAAAAATTGGGAATTGGATCTGGATCCAAAACCCTTCTGAAGATGTAACATTAAATACGAAAGCACTTAAGGAAAATCCTATTTCAATTCTTCCTTCGTAGTCATATATATATATATATATATATATATATATATATATATATAATATATATATATATATATATATATATACATATATATATAAATGTATATATATATATATATATATATATATATAATATATATATATATATATATATATATATGTATATATATATATATTGCAACAAAGATAACGTTCTAAAACCGAGGGAAGAAGGCTCTTTGCATATTGTATACGATCTATGTATTACCCATTCTGGAGTATGTCACCCAAGCGTGGAACCTCTTGCCTCTTAAAGATGCATAAAACTACACAAAGAAAAGGGAAGTATGCCTCGAGGAACGTATCAAACCTGTGGGGACTTAGCAATAAGGAAAAACTACAGGACCGGAATCTTGTCTCTCTTCAAGAGACTCTGAATACAGGTGATAGGATAAGGAATATACATAAGATTATTGGAGGAAATGTTATGATTAAGACTCAATATTCACAAAACGTCAGAGTAGAGATTTAGGTAAAATGCATGGAACGAAAGAAGCATATGAGTTAGAGAAAAATTATATAAAATATTTTTGTATCACAAAATGAGCAAGTGGAGCGAACTGGAGGCAGAGAGAGAGTAAAATCTAATTCAATAAGTGGATTCAATACTTTATATAATAGGAAACTGGGAGGTCACAGGACTCTGCTTTTAACAATTGACAACTGCCTTAGCGTGGCTCAGAAGTTAATGGTTGACTCAGCGAAAGCATTTAGGTGAATACATTGACCTGAACACACATTTCCTATACGGTCTGCCACATCAAATTTATTATACATTCGAATTCATACAGTCACCTGCCGACACTCGCCTGCATTATCCAATATGGAAGGTATAAATGCAGGTTAGCAAAGCAGTGTTTCATGTTGACTGCATTGGTTGCATAATATATTATATGAATATTTAATACATAGGTATATACACACTAGCGTATATGCGTGGGCACACGAACATACACATGCCCACTTAGAGGCGTGTACAGAGACATGCGTACATATAGACACTCAAGGAGAGATGGAATAGGTGCAGCATGATTCGAACAAAAGATTATCACTACAATATACGAGGTCAACAAACACAACATATTCAGTGTTAAAAAAAGTAGATTAATGGGAAAAGTATTGAAATTTCAGGTTAAGGTAAGTTACAGAGACGTTAAGAAGATATTGTGTAGTGTCAAGGAAGTCAAAACGCATTAGAGGGAGGGATATGGTACATGGTAATATATTAAATACTTTCACAAGTCGATGTAAGCAAGAACAAAAGTCGGAATTCACTGTTTGATAACCGCCAACGGGCCACAAGAGATGGTGCTCTACCTGGTTATCACAAAACAGTGTGTTCTTTTACACGAGTTCGAATATACAGGTAGTTCGAAAACGTCCACACATGTGTTCGAACTGTCCGAGGGTTTATCACACCGAGCTAAACTGGAGAACTTTGAGATTACCTGAGGCTACAATTTCACAATGGTCATTGAACCTGACGGGATCTGACCTTAAATACTAACGAAAGAGCTGATGCCCTATGTTAGCAATTTATTTATTGAACATATAAATGCTAACCAGGAAACTACCGAAAAGCCACAAAATAGACAACGTATTGCCAATATTAAAGTGAGAGGGAGACAGAACGCACTAAACTAGATGTTAGTGCCCTTTACATGCTTTCTCAGTAGATTAACAAAAGAAACATAAACTTATATAACTAGATCATATAGAGATCTGAATCATTCATAACAAAATAACAACCGCGAAGAATTCAGTGAGAGGGGCGACAGAAGTATGAAAGGAGAGATGAGCAGAAATAAATCCTTTTTATTGAAAAACTATTGATACAATTCCCTTATTTGACTGATGAATAAGCTGGAGCAGCAGAGGCACGAAACGCGACAGGTTGTATAAAAGACAAAGGGGAGAAGAGAACCAACAATGAACAAGGAATAACAGAAAGAAAATTCATCAAAGTGGCAAGACATTACGAGTGGGACTCCACAGTGGTCAATTTTACTGTTAATGACTTCTCAAAGAGAATGATCTCGCCGCCATTAATGCTGATGGGGCAAAATGATTAAAATCCAGGATGAAATCCCTCCAACAAGCGCGAGCAGGACCTTCACACACTCCAATGGAAGTAAAAAAAAAAGTAGCCGGAGAGGGAACCGCAACTAGTAACTAGAAACATCGGGAATCGAGCGCCGGCTTGTACAATGCAAATTTGCGGTTATATCGACCAGTCCAAGGTATGATAATTATCAGGGTAAAACACTAAGCCATTACGACTAGATAGCACACTTACAAGCGATAATGGAATAAGGATTTTGGATTGGATGGAGGAAAGGAATGGTGCCCAAATACATGGATTTGAGTTTCGAGGGGGAAAAGTAAACTAGTATCTCCGAATTCCCTCCGGCTGGTTGTGGGAAACCCAACTGGTTTACAAATATCAACCCAAATAGGGGAAATGTACCTTCCTCTCTCATTAGATCTCTGAAGAGACTCCAAGCCCCTGAGAGGAATAACTTTTAATTATTTCCGGCTCCATCGTGCTCTTCGGTTTCTTTTCAGGTTATATATGTTCAGTTATTAATTATACTGCAGTTTAAAAAATATATTTATTAATTCTGTTTTAGAAAAATAATCTACTTTTCCTGTCAAGCGCAGCTGTAATTTACAGGTGTGTGTCCTACATGTGTGTCTACTGTGAGTGTCTACTGTGAGTGTCTACTGTGACATTTACTGAGGTGTGGACTACAAGTGTGTGTGTGTGTGTTCGGTTGTTTAGTATAGGTGTCTACTGTTGATGTGAACTGAGAAGGGTGTATTACAGGTGTGTGTGTGTGCATTACGAGTGCGTATATCAGATGTGTTCTGAGGATATTGTGATGATTTTCACGCCATCTGTTGATCGCACCTGACCCCATTTTCTATTCCTCGGGGGAAGGTTGTGGTGTGCTCACTGAAACAGGCGTAGTTTCCTTCGTACTATATGATTTTCCTCAGAGGTGATGAAGAAGGTATGTTGGATGACGGACGGCAGCTCACCAAGAAGGGCAAGGGAAACGTCAGGAGAAAGCGCCAAGCCATTACGACTATACAGCACTTGGAAGGGATCAGGATAATGGATTTGAGATGGGACGAGGGGAAGTCCACCAGGAATGGCCAGCAAGGTCCATTCGTTCTTATGTCCTCAAGAACGCAAAATTTCTTTCGGTCGGAACAAATAGGGGCCTGGGGCCAGATTCACAAACCTGTTACGCAAGCACTTACCAACCTGTCCATCTTTTCTCAATCTTTGGCGGCTTTGTTAACAATTATTTAACAGCTAATGAGCTCCGAAGCACCAGGAGGCTGTTTATAACAATAACAACAGTTGATTGGGACGTTTTCATACTTGTAAACCGTTTAATAAATGTAACCAAAGCCGTCCAAGATTGAGGAAAGATGTACACGTTCGTAAGTACTTGCGTAAATGCTTCGCTTCGTGAATCTGGCCCCTGGTCGTGGACGGCAGTGAACTGTCTGTTGGTAGACAGGAAGCTACTGGTGTTGGAACGACGAATCCCGGGGTGGCCAAGTTGTGCTCGTAGACGGATTGAACGTCTATCAGTCCTCTAGGTTAAGACTTATTTGCAGTTAAGCCTTGAAAGGAAGCCAGCCAGCGTGTTCCTGGAGTTTTAGTGTTTAGACATTGTGATGATACTCTGGAGGACTGGGCCATGGAAAGTGGACTCACCGGCCTGAGTGCCTCAGAAGAATACACAGGGAAGCAGCCTTGAGTGTGAAGAAGGACTCACTGTGATAGAAGATCGCAGAGGTTCTTGTGGTGTTCTGCGTGAAAGTAACCCGTAAGGTGTTATCGGTGGTGTGTATATCTTGGTGTATGTCTTCAGCATTCAGGTGCATGTGGTGAGGGTTTTGTTTACTGTTGTTTAAACCTCTTTTCTGTTTGCTTGTCTATTACTGCTTGATTCTTGATAACTTCACCTTGACTTGGATCTGTGAAGAAAGAGGCACTAAGACCCTTGAGAGATAAACGAAAAAGAACTCGAGTTACTGGCTAAGTGAGGCCATAACTGTCTAAAGCAGCTCTGTACAGAAGTGTATCGAGGATGTATAATGCAGGCTTGAACAGTTGGAACAAGCTGCAGATGTGTCCTTCTCATATGTCCTCCAGGTGTTTATTAAAGGTATGTGATGCGGGTGTGTATTTTGGATGTGTAGACCAGGTGTCATCTGCAGATTCTGGCACCTTGTGGAAGCTTTCAGATATCAAGCTCCAAGCTTCCAAAGGTACGTGAAGCACACCAGCGAACTTAATCAACATATGGTAAATGCTCAATAGTTCAATCCGTCTACTCGTCTATATATGTCGTGTATTTAACGGGTTCGATCCTCCGTTATCAATGCAACATACTAGTGCAAACTAAAGCACAGTGACAGTAGCGTTTTTTTATGCAACGGCCACGTTCGGTTAGGTGGGTTGCTTGGGTACATACGTTCCGGGTTAGATAAAAAAGAAGTGGCCAATCTCGAGAACGGACTGTAATAACTCCCAGCTTTGCAAATATTAATAAAATTATTAGCCGCTGTCGAGAGAATGAATCTCTTCTTTCTAAGTGTTTTCTTAAGCTGGCTTAAAGCTGTAACAAGTTCAGGGTGTTGCAGCCAAGAAGCGATCGTTCGTAAAGAACTTCGACATTTCTTCGTCAATGATTTCAGGACTACATATACACCTGTGTGTACTCTGTCTTTATCTGCCCTATCAATTCCTTTGAGAATGTTGTACGTGGTGATCATGTCGCCTCTAACTCATCTGTCTTCCAGATGCACTAAAGAGTATACTTAATACTTCATCTTAATGTGATAGTTTAAATACAATAGCACATACGGACTTCCGTTAGTAAGTGTTCTATAAACACCGATTTGATCATACTTCTTTCATATCTATGAGTCACTGTAACCAAAATGTAAGACTTTTATTGATTTCTCTCTCAGCTATGAATTTAGTTGAAGGAACCCATTTATTGAATTTAGAAGAAATTCGTTATTGTCTTAGGAGTCCGGCCACAGGCTATAAACATTATCAACAAGACGATGCCAGTCAGTACCGGCAGGTAATATACTGGACAAAATGTTAAACTGGTGCCCAACCAGGATTTTACCCGCATGACAGAGTGTAGGCGGGCCAATCGTAAAATCCTGATTGAACACCAGTTCGGGTGGCCAGAACCTCCCAGTAAGTTCGGTTCTAGGTTCTAGGTTCGTTGGTTTATGTCCTATCGTGGCTGAGTCGGTTAAGGCAGGTGCCTGGGAAGCATCAGAACGCATGTTCAAGTCACCCTATTGTCAACGATCAAAGCCGTTGTCAACATCAAACTGATGTTGACAATGGCTTTGATCGGCCGAAACGTTCATCTCTATTTCCCATTTCTCTGTGGATTTTCCGACTATATATATATATATATATATATATATATATATATATATATATATATATATATATATATATATATATATATAGAGGAAACGTCTGTTTCCTATTGAGACACGGATTCTTAACTTTATATCTTTAATTAGAGACTTATGAAGAGCCTGGGCCGAGTTCCCTTGCCATGAGAGAGACTGAGAGAATGTGCCTGGAGCCCCTTCAGTGATCTAAGAGGAACGAGGCATATCTCGACGGCCTAATTAGTGGATCTTGCTGAGGTTCGTAAAGCGAAGGAGGGATGGGTGAGGGGGCCGGTGGATGGGGCTGAATGGTTGAGGGAAGCATGGGGGGGGGGAGGAGGGGGAGGTGGAAATTCTGATAGAAGGGTATAGTGCAAAGGTGATTTGTTGGGGAGGGGGGGGGGGTGGGGGTGAAGGGAAGGAGGTAATAACAGTAGTTGAGGTTGCGGGGAGAGTGGATAGTGGAGTTCTTGGTGATGGTGATGGGGAAAACGTTGTGTTGACCAGACCATACACTAGTAGGTGAAGGGACGACGACGTTTCGGTTCGTCCTGGACCATTCTCAAGTCAATAAGGCTGTGATGGTGGTTCTAGTCTTAGGATTGTAACGTGATTGCGATATTTTGGATTCTGTGATTGTTAGAGTATCAGAGGTACTTGCTGGTATTATTTATTTCCAGCTTAAAACTGTAAACATGCATCAGATTAAAGCTATTGTGGCCCTCTGCAAATACTGTGTGCGTTTTCCTGCCACACGCTCCTTTCTGAACTCTGAACTCTGTAATTACGCTTACGGTATGCTGAACTCTGTAATTACTATATGAGTACTGGAACACTTGATGATATATTGGACTTGCATCCAAGATTGACCATGTAATAGATTATTTATACAGTGTATATGATGTAACTATATAACCTGAGCTTGTAAAAGCACCTTAATCACCTTCAGTGATTAAGTGCTTAATTGCACACTAGTTTCTTTATCAGCTATCTCACCCTGTCAGAGTAAATGAGACAAATGTCTGTGAATGCATGTGTGTATATATGTATATGTGTGTGTGTGTATGTATATGTATGGGTATAAAGTATATATGGAAGCTGATCAGAATTACATTTCACCTTTGTAAATGTACACTAATGACACTATGTAAAAGACACATCGAACACTTTATGTAAGGCATACGTAAATCAGTGTATCTATGTATTTACGTATATAGGTTAGCTTAGCATTATAAAAGCACCGACTCACCTTCAGTGGTTGATCATTCAATAAACCCTTGAAATATATGTTTAACACATCTCTAACCCTGCCCATGGAGGACAGAAGAAAATGTATATATGCTGGTTAGCATTGTAAATATGTGGCCACGTCTGTGGTAGAAAAAAAAATAAAAAATAAACTCCTTTCTATCTCCTTCCCTCTTGGTGACTCTCAGTCTCCTGTCCTGGAGGTACTCTCCTGCATACTTCAACGTGCATCTCTAGTGTGTCCAGCTGTTTATTATGCCACTCTGTGCCAAAGGCAGAGTAGAAGGATGCCAATATGGGGAAGAGGAAGAGCAGTTTGGTGAGTGCTTGAAGAGCTGTGTTATCTGTATGCTTGTGTACACTCAATTAACTCTACATGATGGTTAAGTTTCAGCTCTTTGATTCTACCTTACAAACTTCAAACGAGTGTGTGTGTGTGTGTGTGTGTGTGTGTGTGTGTGTGTGTGGTGTGTGTGTGTGTGTGTGTGGTGTGTGTGTGTGTGTGTGTGTGTATGTGTGTGTGTGTGTGTGTGTGTGTATGTGTGTGTGTGTGTGTGTGTGTGTATGTGTGCGTGCGTGAGTTTGAGATATAAAAATATATAATATTCTTCTCGTCGGACGAAATTGCAAACGGTTTTCCGCCAAATTTAGCTGTATATTTTTTGTCGCAATCATTAAAAATTCAATATGGGTTCTGTTCCTGAATTGCCAGGGTCAAACCCACGATCAGTATTGTAATTGCTTGGTGTCGATGCCAAATCACGGAACTAGTCGCAGCATCGTGCCTTTTTTCTGGGTTTTAAGCATGTGGAACTAATCTCGAGGTCCGTGATGGTAAGGCTGTAATTTCAGTGGTGATATATATATATATATATATATAATATATATATATATTATATATATTATTATATTATATATATATATATATATATATATTATAGATATATATATATACATATATATATAACTGAAAACTCACACCCAGAAGTGACACGAACCATACTGCCAGGAGCAACGCAAATGGTATGTACAAAATGAGGTGATTTGATAAAATGCTATGCCCAGATTACCATACGGGGGCCGGCGGGGGGAGGGGGGTCAAATAGCTTCGGCTATCACCTCTTTATGTCCGGTCGAGATGGTCAAGTGGATTAAGGCGTCNTCGCTGCATCCTCGGTTCCTGCCCAACGTCGGAGGAGTTCGAGGAAATCTACAGCCTCTAGGAAGCGAACTATTTTTGTGTCCTCTTATGCTCATTTTTTGTATACAATCAGATATGTAACTGTATAACCTTGCTTAATAAAGTGTACACCATAAAAAAGGGGGTGGTAGGAGAAGCGAACACCCTCATGTATTCAGAGTTAAATGGCAAGTTTTTCCCTGAATGCTCTGTGTTCCCTTCTCTGAGGCTGTGGGTCCCTATAATTGCACCAGAGGTGGTACCCCCCTATATATATATATATATATATATATATATATATATATATATATATATATATATATATATATATATATAATATAAATATATATATATATATATATATATATATATATATATATATATATATATATATATATATATAATATATCTGAAAACTCTTGACCCTGAAGGATTCGAAACCGGCCAGCTAGGGCCTCAATGCCCCTTGGCTTATCCAGTAATATAGCCACTCTGTGACTGTACATAAGGATTGGAAAGTCGTCTGACTTTTAACCCAATACCCGACACCACTCGTGACATTTTTAGGTAGATATATTTCATCAAATCACTTCATCATGCTGGGGCCGCAAAAGTAACATTTGTGCGTGAAGCTGGAATGGTCACCCAAGCCTTCATGCATCAGAAAACTGTTGACCCCCTGGATTTAGCTTCGAGCACATCCTCCTCAGACTTAACAAATCTGTTCCGAACCTGCATAATAAAGGTGTATGTAATTATGTTTCTCATATGCAGCTGTGTCCTCTGATTCCGTCCCCCAGCTGTGTCTTCTAAGTTTAATTTAGGTGAGAATAAACCCAATGTCCCGTTTACTCTAATCTGCAGGCGATGAGTCACAATAACGTGGCTGAAGTACGTTGACCAGACCACACACTAGAAAATGAAGGGACGACGACGTTTCGATCCGTCCTGGACCATTCTCACAATCGGCTTGAGAATGGTCTAGGACGGACCGAAACGTCGTCGTCCTGGTTGATACCTGGTTGATGGGGTTCTGGGAGTTCTTCTACTCCCCAAGCCCGGCCCGAGGCCAGGCTTGACTTGTGAGAGTTTGGTCCACTAGGCTGTTGCTTGGAACGGCCCGCAGGCCCACATACCCACCACAGCCCGGCTGGTCCGGAACTCCTTGTAGGAATAAATCTAGTTTCCTCTTGAAGATGTCCACGGTTGTTCCGGCAATATTTCTTATGCTTGCTGGGAGGACGTTGAACAACCGCGGACCTCTGATGTTTATACAGTGTTCTCTGATTGTGCCTATGGCACCCCTGCTCTTCACTGGTTCTATTCTGCATTTTCTTCCATATCGTTCACTCCAGTACGTTGCTATTTTACTGTGTAGATTTGGGACCTGGCCCTCCAGTATCTTCCAGGTGTATATTATTTGATATCTCTCTCGTCTTCTTTCTAGTGAGTACATTTGGAGAGCTTTGAGACGATCCCAATAATTTAGGTGCTTTATCGCGTCTATACGTGCTGTATATGTTCTCTGTATTCCCTCTATTTCAGCAATCTCTCCTGCTCTGAAGGGGGAAGTGAGTACTGAACAGTACTCAAGACGGGACAGCACAAGTGACTTGAAGAGTACAAGCATTGTGATGGGATCCCTGGATTTGAAAGTTCTCGTAATCCATCCTATCATTTTTCTGGCTGTCGCAATATTTGCTTGGTTATGCTCCCTAAACGTTAGGTCGTCAGACATCATTATTCCCAAATCCTTTACATGCTGTTTTCCTACTATGGGCACATTTGATTGTGTTTTGTACCCTGTATTATGTTTAAGGTCCTCATTTTTACCGTACCTGAGTACCTGGAATTTGTCACTGTTAAACATCATATTATTTTCTGATGCCCAGTCGAAAACTTTATTAATAACAGCTTGAAGTTTTTCAATGTCTTCAGCCGAGGTAATTTTCATACTGATTTTTGTGTCGTCTGCAAAGGATGATACGAAGCTGTGACTTGTATTTTTGTCTATATCTGATATGAGAATAAGGAAAAGCAGCGGTGCAAGGACTGTACCCTGAGGTACAGAGCTTTTAACTGCACTTGGACTAGATTTTATATGGTTGACCGTTACTCGCTGAGTCCTGTTTGACAGAAAACTGAGTATCCAGCGTCCTACTTTACCGGTTATTCCCATTGACTTCATTTTGTGTGCTATCACGCCATGGTCACATTTATCGAAAGCCTTTGCGAAGTCCGTGTGTATCACATCAGCATTCTGTTTTTCTTCTAATGCCTCAGTGACTTTATCGTAGTGCTCAAGTAGCTGTGAGAGGCACGATCTTCCCGCTCGAAATCCATGTTGGCCTGGGTTGTGAAGGTCATTGGTCTCCATGAAATTGGTGACCTGACTCCTAATCACTCTCTCAAATACTTTTATTATGTGCGATGTTAGTGCAACTGGTCTATAATTCTTTGCCAATGCTTTGCTCCCTCCCTTGTGTAGAGGGGCTATGTCTGCTACTTTAAGTGCATCTGGTATCTCCCCCGTGTCCAAGCTCTTCCTCCACAATATACTGAGTGCCTGTGCTACCGGCACTTTGCATTTCTTTATAAATATTGAATTCCATAAGTCTGGACCTGGGGCCGAGTGCATGGGCATGTTTTCAATTTCTCTTTCAAAATTTAGTCCCTTCACTTTCTAGTGTGTGGTCTGGTCAACATACTCTAATCTGTTTCTTGTGTTTAGTCAGAGGCCTCTTTTATTGCACTATAACAAAGGTAGTTAAACATCTTGATGTGTTCTGCTTCTCTCGTCACCTGGCCAACTATCTCTCATAGGCTCACCAGAAATGATTTCCCTGAATTCAAATTGGGATGGTGTTTATTTGCTTAACCAATTATAACCAGGTGATTCACTAGCCTCTTAATCATTTATTATTGAAAGTTCTTTGCTTTAATCTGTAATTTATCGCCTGTCTGTTTGATTTCTTAGATATTATAACAATATCTAGAGAGAGAGAGACAGAGAGAGAGAGAGAGAGACAGACAGGCAGACATAGTTGCCAGTGACTCATTACACTTAACTGCTGGAGACAAAGAGTTTTAGCACCAGTTGAGCTGTTGATCCCTAATCTCACTGGTTTTGTCTAGTGCTTCTAATTGTCTCTTCCTGCTCCTTCTGTTACCTTATTATTAGTCAGGTTCTCACCCCGTGTTTACCTCTCTGATAGCTACTACATATCGCGCTCATGAGCACTTGGAGATTGACGCAATTTTTCGGAATTTACCAATTCACTAAAAATCGAACGTAATTCTAACAATTCAAAAATCGTAAAATTGACGCTTTCCACGGATTGGTTTCAATAGGTTGCTTGGGTTCGTACGTTTCTAGTTAGTCAAAGTGGTTGGGGTTTTTACTGAGGGGAAGATCGAGAGAACGTGGAGGGAGGTTCAGTCGTTCCTTGGGTTTAGTTATTATTAAATTGTTGACAATGATTCGCTATACTTCTCTTTTCGTGCCCCATGAATACATTTCTTGCCACTCACGCCTTTGTTTTGGTATTCTTCTGTCCTACCGACTCTCAATTCTTTGATTCTCTCTTTATTTTATTTTTTATTTATTTTTACTTTTGGCTTTTGGCATTGCCTATTGAACCATGGAATGGTATTTTACCTCACTCTTTTGGCGTGTGTGTGTGTGTGTGTGTGTACTCACCTAGTGGTACTCACCTAGGTGTGCTTGCGTTGGTTGAGTTTTGGCTTTTTGGTCCCGCCTCTCAACCGTCAATCAACTGGTGTACAGGTTTCTGAGCCTACTGGGCTCTATCATATCTACATTTGAAACTGTGTATGGAATCAGCCTCCACCACATCACTTCCTAATGCATTCCATTTACTAACTACTCTGACACTGAAAAAGTTCTTTCTAATATCTCTGTGGTTCCATTGGGCACTCAGTCTCCACATGTGTCCCCTAGTGCGTGTGCCCCTTGTGTTAAACAGCCTTTCTTTATCAACCCTGTCGATTCCCCTGAGAATCTTGAATGTGATGATCATGTCCCCCTAACTCTTCTGTCTTCCAACGAAGTGAGGTTTAATTCCTGTAGTCTCTCCTCGTTGCCCATACCTCTCAGCTCGGGTACTAGTCTGGTGGCAAACCTTTGAACCTTTTCCAGTTTAGTCTTATGCTTGACTAGATATGGACTCCATGCTGGAGCCGCATACTCCAGGATTGGTCTGACATATGTGGTATATAATGTTCTGAAAGATTCCTTACACATGTTTCTAAAGGCCGTTCTTATGTTAGCCAAAATGGCATATGCTGCTGATGTTATCCTCTTGATATGACCTTCAGGGGACAGGTCTGGCGTGATATCAACCCCCAGGTCTTTCTCTCTCTCTGACTCTTGAAGTATTTCATCTCCCAAATGTGTGTGTGTGTGTGTGTGTGTGTGTGTGTGTGTGTGTGTGTGTGTGTGTGTGTGTGTGTGTGTGTGTGTGTGTACTCACCTAGTTGTACTCACCTAGTTTGTGTGTGTGGTGTGTGTGGTGTGTGTGTGTGTGTGTGTGTGTGTGTGTGTGTGTGTGTGTGTGTGTGTGTGTGTGTTTGGACGCGCGTGCTTTTATAAATGTATAAAATGATACTCTTCATTGACGTGTCGAGACCTTAGAATTTTGTAAAGCCATGTCGGGAGCTGCTTTTTCTTGCATCATAATTGAACTAAATCTAGTTTCTTAAAAGCTTTCGAAGTAGCTCAGTGTCTTTGATTCACGAACAAAGTATGTTGCATGATTCTTAATCGAGAAGTTTAAAAATAAAACAGGACGTTTCGTGCAAGGAACAGGATACATCTTGGTGCTGACTGAACCTGACGAGTTAAGAACAAGATATACTTCCTATTACTGAAGCAAGTTGAATCTTGCATCTTATCCCCTTCTTTTATCGGATTTTCATCCCACACAATCGTTATCTTTCAATTTGTCCGCTAATTTCACACTCGAGTCCGTTACAATGCGCAAAAGTCTTTTACCGCAACGAAGCAGATTAACTCCACACACCGTGAAGGTAATCTCGGAAACTTTCCCAATTTTTCCTTTCAAAACAGAACTTGTATATAAAAAGTTTTTATCAGCGGATTGTGTGCTGGAATATTCGGTTACACTGAATGCTGAAGGTAATACGCTGATCAGGTTGTGAATAATGTCCATCCCTTTTAGTACCCAACTACCAAATTGTGGTGAAAGGGGGTGTGTCCATGTTTCTTTAATATCACCCTTTTTCCGCTCACAAACTCGCGGAAAAAATGGGTGATATAACTCTTCAGCATCGTGTAACCAACCTGCTGTGAAAGAGCTCTATATAGCTCTCTAGTAACAACCCGCCAACCCGCGGTGAAAGGGCTCTATAACTCTTCAGCACCGGCTCAAAAATTCATCGCTACAGCAGTAATTGAATACACCTGTAGCAAGTCAGCTTTGAACAAAAGCTTTGAACAAGAGCTTTGAATTGAAGTGTGAACATACGAACGGGAGTATTGAGCATGTAAACAAGGGTATGGCGGGAGGGGAGCGAAGGGGAGGGGGAAGGGGAAGGAGAGGGGAAGGGGAGGGGAAGGGGAGGGGAAGGGGAGGGGAAGGGGAGGGGAAGGGGGATTTGGTGATACGACCCCCTGACGTCCAACGTCAGCGAGATCGGGGATGTACCCCCACGGCGGTACAACGACCAGGTACGTCGAGCCGAGGTACGCAGCAGGGCGGAGAGTGGGCAACAACGAAATAACGTGCTGGACAAGGACAATTGTTCCATCCTCCCGTGTCCCAAGTAACGTATCCAAAATCCTTGTTTGTGTCTACTAATCAGCGAGTTTTATATTATCAGTAATGTCCTACATGCTCTTAGTAGTCTCATTT
>WNGS01167840.1:9312468-9314968 GCA_020271785.1 Procambarus virginalis | reverse complement strand
AAATGATGAAAACGGTAATCACAAGAATGTTAGAGCCAAGCTTACCTTTAACAGTGGCTCTCTCACTCAAATTATAAATTAATAGTGACAGTATAATAGCCAGATTCCAAACTAAAACAAGTAGTGTAAGTGTGACGGTCACGCCTAACTAAAAAATAAGACCAAGCGTAACTTGTATGATTGTCAGACCCAAACATGTGCTGTTTGGTATTGTTTAGGTGAAACACTTCTAATAGTACTGCTTCGTCTTGTGCATAGTGACACTGATAACAAGTCGAACCCGTACTTGTACGATTGCTACACCTAAACAATACGACACAAGACTAGTTTTAGTGTATTAATCATACTAGAGCGGTTTCGTCTCGGTTAAGTGTACCAATGATACCTAGTAATGCTTCGAATTGTTCAGTTGTGACAGTCATACAACACGAAGCACTGTTAGCATAGAGAAGGTTAAAGACGCCAGAGCGATCAGTTACCTGCTCAAGCTCTTTACGTTGTGTACCACAGAGGGAACGCCTGTTGCGTCGTCCGGACACATGCCTCGAAGCGTTGCTAGAGTTCTGTCCAGGTATACTGTCCGGCAGTACTATTTATTTCCCGATGAGGCTCGATAATATTAATACCACCTATCGTACGCATTTTTTTTTTTTACTGATGATTTATTTTCTTCATATTTAATTCATCAATTTTTAGTTACTTGTTTCCTAATTATTGACTTAATTACTTACATTAATATTATGATAGTAATAAAGGCTTTACTATGGTATTTTTGTATTCAATAATACAATTATTAAATAAATTATTTAATAAAAAAATATTATTATCAATTTTTTTAATTATTTTAAATATTTTAAAATCATGTTTAATTATTATTGCATCTATTTTTATTATAATACTTTATTGCATCTCAAATACACCTTATCATCAATAGCCTTAGCCTAAACCTGTGAATCTAAATTTATATATATTGTCAATATAATTTCAGATTGTGATGTATTTCTATTTTCTCTATCTCCGACACTTAATTATCTCTTTAGCAATCAAGTCGTAATTAAAATCAATTGCTTCCTGCACTTAATTCTGATCGGAGCTCACTGAGCGATCAGGATGTGACGAACAATGTTATCTTCAAGAGACCTGATATCATCACGGTGACTTGTCACGACTCGAGGAAATAATGTTACTTCCTTTTTGCTAGACAAACAAATATTATAAAATATTTTTTGTAAAAGAAAAACTGAGCTTAGTGTTTTAATGAATAAATTGATCTCATATCACAAAGGAATATCTTAAACACGAGAAAATATCCCACATAATAAATCTACACAAAATGCCATAATATTCTGAAAATTATGTTATTAACTACATAAATATTTAGACCCATTAACCTCAATAACATTATTCCTCACATCGACGATTTAGACGCAAATACCGCAGGAGCTTCAATTGTATTCTTAGCAGCTTAAGATGTGATCCCATCACATCCTTATGTGACATTATATCCTTCTGCAACATTATATCTTTCTGTAACATTACATCCTTCTGTAACATTACATCCTTCTGTAACATTACATCCTTCTGTAACATTACATCCTTCTGTAACATTACAACCCTACAAGAAATTATGTCTTGTTGGTCTCATGACACTTTCCCTCTTGTTATATATCAGGATTTTGTTCTATATTTTTTTATATTTGATAAACACAGAAAGACACTTCATAGAAACACACGAGAAAGGGACACACTACACATGGACAAAGTACACAGTGAAACAGTACACAGGGACACACCACAAAAAGGGATCATCTCTCTCTCTCTCTCCTCTCTCTCTCTCTCTCTCTCTCTCTCTCTCTCTCTCTCTCTCTCTCTCTCTCTCTCTCTCTCTCTCTCTCTCTCTCTCTCTCTCTCTCTCTCATTCCTTCACTGTACTCAAGAAGAAGTTTATTTCACTGCAAACCCTATCTATGATCCACAAATAATCCTCATTAGAATTTCAGATTCCAAGTTATGAAATGATTTAGAGGGAAATAAGTTTGACATTTCTCGAGAGCTCTGAAGCATATCTGCTCCGCATTGTGGAATTTTGGATTAGTATTAAGGGTGGGGACAACTCTACCAAAGAGGAGACAGAAAATTTTAAAAGAAAAAATGAGACAAAGAAAACACGAGTAGAAAATGAGACATATTGAGAATTACAGAAAAGGGTCAGAGGGTGAGAGATGCATTAATAAGATTGACAACTGAATATACGAATAGAAAAACAAACAATCAGATAAGGAAGGAGAAGAAAAGACAGAGAAGAGATACCGTGGAAGGCAATGAGAGAAAACAGCAGTAGCAGCGAAAGTAACGAGTTGCAACGCACTGACAGCAGCAGCATCAGCACTCAGTAGCATCAGAAACAACACTGGCAGTAACACCAGCACTGGCAGCAGCAGCAACACCAGCACTGGCAGCAGCAGCAACACCAGCCTGGCAGCAGCAGCAGCTGTAGCAA
>WNGS01167840.1:9304968-9309968 GCA_020271785.1 Procambarus virginalis | reverse complement strand
TCTTTTTTCCTTTGAAGGCCATATTTTACTTAGCAAAGATTTCAAGAGGCATCCTATTGTACTATGCGCTACAGGCATTCAAATATGTCGAAAAATAAGCATGTAGATCAAACCTTTCATTATCTTAACTTGCTCTGGAAGTCCATACCGAGTACAGCAAGTTACACCACCTCGGATGAAGGGAAGATGAACCTTCATCTCCCCTTCACCTACTTCCCCTTCAAACTACTTCGCAATCGGGACTGTTGTTGCAGAAATGGGACTCAATGTGTGAAAGCTGCTAGTTACACGGGATATTAGTTGGATTGGCATCTGTCAAGTTGAACTGCTATTTTACGAGGGAGTAAGTGTGGCTCAAGCGTTTACCTGTTAAAACTGGAATTGGAAGTAATGATTAGCACTCAGATTTGTGCTATGGCTAGAAGAATGAATGAATAAAATTCAGATATTTGGGTAAGGTGGTTAAGAAGGGGCTAGGAGAAGAAAAGATTGAGAAAAGGAGCAAATTTAATTGCAGAAAAGGTGCCTGGGCTCCTGATCTCGGTTCTAGAGGTGAAGCAATGGACACGACCGTTGACATCTGACGTACTCAAGTCATTCCTCAATCAACAGGTTGAAGAAACCTTAGTAAAGAGTATTCGTATCTTGAGACAGCAGTGATTAACAAACCTGACAGTATAAGACCCAAACAAGCCGGGTGAAGCAGTTTATGGGTTGTTGAGTCTTCAAAAGTCAGTTAGACGCAACCTAATGGTTATTAAGTTCTAATACATTTTAGGTTCTTGGACCATTGGCTGACTAAGCAAGGGGGACAATATGGGTCTTCAGAAAACTTACTCGAAACCATTGCCTGGGTAAGCAAGAACGACCATACAGCTTATACGTTTCTGATCATAATGATGTCTAGAAAATAATGAATGTATGTGATTAGATAACAGTTAATAACAGCTTTCCCGTTAATCAAAATTGGTGAGGGATTTGATTGGTGATTAATGAAAACTAGTTGAGTGATTAATTGAGTGGTACGTTGCAAAATAATTTAATTGGTTATGGACTGTAAATTACCCCGAGACAAGAGGGCTAATTCACTTATATAAAGCATTTGCGTATTAAGGAGAATTGACGTAGCCAGGCTGATGGGCTTTATATTAGTGAAAAGAACCTTGTAAGTCAGAAACTCACGTTCCGTTGATCCAAGCGATAATATTATGTGTTATACCTTTTATATATGATGTTGTTTGTTGTTGTACCGTAATCATTTTATTTATTTACTATGGATTTCATATGTTTTGTGTACTAATGTAAATATTACGGATTACATTCTCGTAAACCCCAAATTTGGTAACAAATTAATCGTTTATATATGAGCAGCTGTCCTCTAAATTATTATCAATGGAAGACTATTACAGTTACTGCTAATTAAAGAACCCCAAATTAATAGAATCTGATGCATGAGGGATATATTACGAGGCCGTACAGTCGATGATTAAACTATATATATAAATATCAATTCAGATTATCACGCGGGAATTAGATATCTTTTGTGGTTTGCATCCTGGGAATGGTCAGTAATTCAGTTGTAGCCCAATTTTGGGTCTTGATTGGATTGATCTGGATTGACTTTGGGTCAGTCCGATAAGCTTGAATATCACCGAAAACGGGAATTATCTGTGTCAGAACTTATAAAAAGCCTATTGCAGAAACATCAGTTTAAAAACAATAATTTCATATTCATGTTTCAAATCACTCAACATACATTGTAAATGCCCAATTTCCTGATTCATCGTTGACGAATACTCTAACATTTATTGTAGCCTGTAGTAACCTGTATCCTTGTGAGAGGTTTGACCCACTAAAGAGGTTAACTTACCTCTCCGAGGTCCCCTGCTATCACGAGGTTACTCAAAGTGTTGACCGGGAGGAGATCAAAGATCACTCTGGATCCTTTACTTGGCCAGAGAGAACCAAGATAACGCAAGAATAAGTCAATAAGCAAACAAAACAAGTTGAGATAACACTACGACATTCACAGCAACACAAAGTGCCCAAGATAACACATCACAACAGCCACAACACTAAATTACCAAAGATAACACCACACGGCCTTCCTGAACAGGAGTCCCATCATGGGACACTAAAAAGAGCAGGTGATGAGATAGGAAAAAGGGGGCAAGAGGCTGAAGAGATGAGTTGAGAAACGACTGGATGAGATAAGTGAAGAGAATGTCAGGAAAGATAAGCGAGACGACATGATTAGATGAGGGTAGGAGATATGGAGAGGGTAAATTAGTAGAGAGAGGAAGACAACAAGGGAATGTAAATGAGGGAGAGAGAGAGAGAAAGGTAGGAGGGATGAAGGGAGAAAAGAAATGAGGGTTTTCTTAGAACAAAACACGGAAAATTAAGAAATGGTGAATAGGCACATGAATGGAAGAGACATGAGTCATGGGCTAGGAAAAATTGGAGAAATGATATATATATATATATATATATATATATATATATATATATATATATATATATATATATATATATATATATATATACAAAGTGAAGAGAGCAGAGATGGAGAGAGATAAAAAAAATGAAAGACATGAGGGTAGCGGAGATGAAGTAAAAATAGGTGATTGGAGGGGAAACGAAAGGTGAGATTATAGAAGGAAAAATTATAACAGAGAGATGAGTGTATCGCAAATGAAAGATATGAGAACATCATCACCCTCATCACTACCACCACCATCATCACAAACACCATCACCACCACCACCACCATCATCACAAACACCATCACCACCACCACCACCATCATCACAAACACCATCACCACCCCACCACCATCATCACAAACACCATCACCACTACCACCACCATCATCACTACACCATCACTACCCACCATCATCATCACTAACACCATCACTACCACCACCATCATCTCACTAACACCATCACTACCACCACCATCATCACACGTCATCCATCACTAACCACCATCACTACCACCACCACCCACCACTCACTAACACCATCACTACCCACCACCACATCCTCACTACACCATCACTACCACACCACCATCATCAATCACTAACACCATCACTACCACCACCATCATCATCACTAACACCACACTACCACCACCATCATCATCACTAACACCATCAACTACCACCCACCATCCATCATCACACACCACACTACACCAACCACCACACATCACTAACACCATCACTACCACCACCACCATCACGTCACTAACACCACACACCACCACCACCATCACTACACCCACCACACTCACTCACCACCACACACACCACCACCATCATCCTAACCACCACACCTACCCCACCCTCATCACTAACCCAACCTACCATCACCTACCACCATCATCATCATCACTAACACCATCCACTCACCACCACCACATCCATCACTAACACCATCACTACCACCACACACCACCACTCATACCAACACATCATAACTAACACCTCCAACCATCATCATCAACTACACCATCAACTACCACCAACCATCACTCATCACTAAACACCATCACCACCAACCACCAACCCACCACCACCTCCACCACAACGCGCCACCACCACCTGCCGCCACGAAGTACCACCACCACCACCATCATCACTAACACCACACCACCACCAACCACATCACCTAACACCAGACGCCACCAGCATCATCATCACTAACACCATCACCACCACCACCATCATCATACATAACACCATACTACCACCACCACCATCATCATCACTAACACCATCACTCACCACCACCACCATCACCATCATACCATCACACCACCATCACACATCACAACACCATCATCATCACTAACACCATCACCACCATCACCACCAACCACATCATCACCTAACACACACAACAACCAATACCACCAAACCATCATCAATCACTAACACCATCACTACCACCACCATCATATCACTAACACCACCACCACCACCACCATCGTCATCACTAACACCATCACCACACCACATCATCACTAACACCATCACCATCCATACCACCACCCACCACCACACTAACACATCCAACAACCACACCACCATCAAACACCACAACACCACACACCACCACCATCACTAACACCATCACTACCACCACCACCACCATCACACTAACACCATCACTACCACAATTATACTCATAAAACACACCGGGTACCATAATTATCCCAGTTTCATCGTTCCCTTCAAAACATTAATATCTTAATGTTATGATGTAATAATGGGTAATTAGTGAGGAAGCACTATTGTGAGACGCCTAATGAGTGTAACAGCGGGGTGAGGTCTGGCTTGTAATGATATAAGCAGGTCTTGATTACGTGCCTCGCTTTGGTCTTGCTCGTGTTCTTCAATACTGTATTTGTGTGATGTGTGGTGTGTGTTGTGATGTGTGTGTGTGTTGTGTGTGTGTGTGTGTGATTGGTGGTGTGTGTGTGTGTGTGTGCCGATTGTCTCTTTAATGAAAGCGAATTATGGGGGGACATTTTAACAACTCACAAGACATTAAGAGAACTGGGAGGAAAGAACAAAGATATATGCTCAGAATAAAGAAACAGAGGCGAGGGAATAAGCTGGAGACTCTAACTATTCGGAAAGAAGCATGGACAAAATTCTTTCTGTCCATGCAAAGATCGTTTAGTTAGATTCAAGAGGAAATACCATGTAATACAGTTCAAATAAATGGAATTGTAATACTAACGACAGGATATGGATGATGCGCGGCTAAAGAAGTCATCCATACTCACACCATGAAAGAGCATAAAGGTATAGTAAATCAGCTTGCGAACACTCTCCACACACTGACAAAGCGGAGCCCCTGTCCACAGACGCTTTACAACGTATTTACAAACCAACGTCAGACTATGCTGCATGATCGCGGAACTGCAAGAACACAATCAACCCAACAATGTCAGAGGATATGCAAAGGCTCGTCCGTGTACGGACA